>JAPYYV010001935.1:0-30301 GCA_030522625.1 Copidosoma aretas
GCGAAACGGTATTGCTAAAAACGCATCGAGGCGTAAACAAACTAGACGAGTCCTTGAAAAATTTCGCGTGGTACGGTTCGAGGTCTCGCGAATTTTTTTCGAGACTTTCCAGACCCCCGTATCTGTCGAAACAAGCTCGAAAATTTCTTTATCTCGGTGATTCCAGAAAATTGTATTCGATTTAAAAGCCATTTATTGGATAGAACGATGATAGTAGTTTTCGTCACAAAAGTGCGATCGCCTCCAGGGCGATTTTGCGGCCCGAGGGTCCTGCAAAGCAGGCCCGAGGATCCGCAACGTAGCCCTGGTTGGATCGCACTTGAGTGGCGGACACTGTTTTTCCTACCGAGGGCGCACCAGCCTCTCAAAAACGCCCGAACCGAAGTAGGAAAAAAAAATAGTTTTGGTTGGTATTTTTATCAAACGTCAGTTTGATAGATACAGATATCAATTAAAACTAGACGTTCAGTTTTCATAGATGTAAAGGCATACCAATTCTTTCTGCAGTTTTATGATTTCATTAATTGATTTTTTTTTATTCTATCGAGGGCATATAAAAGTTTTGAACTTTTTTTAAGGCGTGTACGAGTCTCAAAATTCTCGGAAGAAATTTTCTAGCACTCAAGACGAGACTTGAAAATATGATTCTAATATTTCAAGACGATAGGTGTCTCGTAAAATTTTCCGTGACGAAAACAATTTATCATCCGCCAGGAACCATCGGTAAACGCAGAATCTGTTCTGAATACACTACTTTCAGTGCACCCCAGAATGTCGGTGTACAGAAGAAACGCGGCAGCGCACTTCTCGCGCGCCTAATTAAAATACCAGAAAAGCTCGCTACTGCTCCTCGCAATCATCAGATAAGTACCTACGCACTATACACACACGCGCGACTGTCGACGCGAACACGAGGGGAAAAAAAAAAATCGCCCGCGCCACGCACGTCATCCGCCTCTTACAACTCCATACCCTGGCTTTCACTGTATCGTTGTGGATCGATACGTGAATAAAAAAAAAAAAATAAATAAAAAAAAAAATACAACACGGACCGATCGGGCGGCCAATAAAAAAGACGCCTTAATGCCTCTCGCCGAGTGAAAAGACGTCGCGACTGGTGAGTATACAGATATAGGGAGAGACGGAGAACCAAAGCAGCAGCAGCGTCTCGTACTGTGGTTTATCTTCTAGTATCCTCGTATACCCGTGTAGACTACTGGCCGATCGACGACGCGCTATCGGGAGACGGGACATGAAATGTATACCCATACGCGATGGGAACGGCTGGCAGGTCTGTCCCCGCGTCACATGGATCTCCTTCCGGCTGGGTACCTGTATACTCTGAGAACCTCATCTCGGGATGAGGGCGCTTGTGCGTGTATGTGTGTGTGCGTCTGCTCGCGTGTCGCTGACTAATGAACAGAGAAAAATGATTGGCGCGAAGAAACGATGATGCGCACCGCGTGGACGGGGAGATGATATGGAGACTAGGCGCCCCGGATGCGTCGTCTCTCGGATGGCCGACGCAGTTCGTTCATTAAACCGTGCCGTGTCTGCTGGGGAGATTCCGTTCCTTCCAGGCTCTGCTGGTGCAGCTGCGTCTTCATTTTCGGGTGTCGATAGTTATGGCTGCGTTTGTGCGCGCCAACCTCGGCGCGAACGGATTCTCGTTTTTTTTTTCTAAACCAGTCCCGCTGTAATCGAGAGGCGAGTCGTTTTGATGAATATATTTTTTTTTTTTTTACTTCGAGCTAGCTGTTACGAAATTGTCAAGCCGTTGAGGTGGTACGCGCGTGTTTTTGGTTGGTTCGTTGCGTAGTCGCTGGGAACGTAACAATTCAATTGAGCTTTGAAAAATGCCAAAAAATTGACCAATAGCTATAGAGTGTGAAGATTCGACGAAAATTTCGAATCTCGAAAAGCAACAGATCAATCGAGCTGTGATTTTATAGTGATCAGCTGAGCCAACGGATTTCATATAAGTAAATAAGATAATTACTTTTTTGACCCCGGCAACAATATACTTTGGAAGTTTGATATGCCCTCATCAGCGAAAAAATTTTTCCCATTTAAAAAAATGAGAAAAAAATCTGTTTGGTAGATTATCAACAAAAACTTGGACACGTATTTTTTATCTTTCGATGTCAACGAAAAATGACGATGAAAGCATGTATTAGTTCAGGAGTGAAAAGGCCTATGACATTTTAGACATCCATCTGCTATTCGGACTGCTACACAATCGAATTATAAAGCTAATATTCTTTTAAAATCAGTGAGCAGAAAACTAAAAAGTGAAGTGTTGAGGCTCATTAGTATGGAAGTATGACGACGCGTCACAACATGTACCAAGCTAAATTCATCTTCGTTACTATACTACACAACTATGATACTATGTTACTAATTCCTAATAGTACTAAATTTTGTGAGCATACCTTGTCTGAACTTTTTTCAATACATGACATATTCCTCAAAAGCACGCATCATTATGTCAGATGGATACTAATAAATCCATGTCACATGATTCAGTGCTAAAAATACTTTTGCTGTATTACACTAGCATACATTTAAACATACTTTGAACTATATAAAGTGTTACATGTGCGTGTAAATCTACTTAGATACACTTACTATTATAGTTGTAAATTCTATGAATAAGAGTCATTTTTAAAAAACCTTGTAGATACTAGAGCATGGAAAAATTGGAAATATAATATATTGGCACTATATGACATTAAACATGAATTTTTTAAATTCAATAACCTAAAGTTATAACATTCTAGTCTACGCATCAGATTTTTAGTAATATTCTGAAACATATATTTAGAAAAAAATGGGTTTCAATATTTAAAAAAGATTCGGAAATGAAATAATAAAATGAGTTACTGTAAATGATTACGACATGAAATGACGCAGATTCTTTAAAAATACAATCTCGTGATCGGACAATAGACATGTATAATATTAATTTAAAGTCCACTATAGATTTACCGAATAATAATGTAAATAAACATTCAATTCCATAAATACGTAGGATAATACCTCAGTAGTTAAACATTTAAAGCTTCAGAAATTAATAACTTCAAAATAGAATATACCCGACATATAATTTCTCAAGTTTTTTTAGGCTAACTAATGAAAATCACTCTGGTTAACTGATCAGGATAATGATAAGGATCACAAATCAAGTGATAATAAATTTTTACAAGAGAAGGTAGACAGTGTGTATTTCTTGAAATGTAGGTGACAAATTTATCTCTACTTGAACAAAAGTTTATCATGCATCAAAAAAGTTTCAAACAGCTGGAAGAATGAAATTTATTCAATTTGTTGTCATACATAATATTTCTAAAATGAAGAAGGACCATATATTGGTCATGCCTAAGAAATGACATGCATCAAAACAGTAGATTATTTTATTATTTTTAATCTAATACTTTAAACTCTTTTAACCACCAACCTCTTTAACTTTATTAAGATCGTCTAAATGCTTTTTAAATGTGAATATTATGTTTCAAATTTTTTAACCAATTACCCCAAACTAGAATTTCTAATCTCGAAAAAGCATTAGAGATAAATCGCAGATTTCACAACTTAAGGTAGCTCCCTTGCGAAAACCTCCGGAATGAAATGTGTTTCATTTGATGGATTTTGATCCGCTGAATCCAACAGTATCCTTGTTTACACCCCAAGTGGGTCAAAATCTCGAGATATTTCAGCTCAAAGTTGTACTGTTTAAAATGAGCTCATAAAGAAGAGTATTAAAGAATCAGCTGTACAAGCATTTTCCGACTCAAAATAAAAAACCTCAGCAGACATTTTATGATGTGCTTGTAGAAGAATTCCGTTCTTATCAATTCTGTTTTGGAAAATGCTGGTAACGGGTCATTTTTAAAAGATATTTGCCAAGAAAGACGTGAAAATCAGTTTCATGGTTATGACAAGGGAGCTACCTTAAATTCCTCTAATTACGTTTTTCAGTTTGTTGACGTTCAAGATACCTATTTTAATGCGGTATTTGATAAAGTGATGAATTATTCTACAAGATTTCTGTGGTATGAAACTGATTGTAAGACCGAAATGTAACATCAGTAAACTACGTGGTGTCGAAAAGGGCAACCAATTTTTTGTTTCAGTGGAATATTTATGAGAAAATAGCGCTTATTCGCATATTCTTTGATTATTTAATAATAACTGTAAGGACAGGTTATGCAGTATGAGATATATCATAGGATTTAGTACAGCAATTTGAGTGGAGTGACTTATGCATGCTATGCGTTAATATGTTTGATTTATAGTAGTACACTGGGTTCCCAAGAAAACTATAACCACGAAATTAAGATTATCAAGACGAAAAAAAAAGTTCCAACAAAATATAGATATCATGCAAACTCGCCACATGTCAATTAAAAATCAATAAAGCTGTTCATAGCGGTGCACGCAAGAAGACCTTTTAAAGTATTTTTTAGAAGTCGCTTAATTAATTTTAAATTGACTATACCTCGGAATGCGTAGGTTGGATCGAGATTAAGTAAGAAGAAATTTTTAGTTTATTTCGTTGAGCTTCAATGCGAGGTATAGTTTTTCTGTAACTTTTTGAGAACACCCAGTATATTTAATTCCAAAGGTATTAAGTTTCTTAATATTGAATTCATAATTTTATCTGAAATACTGTAGTAAAATTAAATTAACAATTATATTTCCCTGAGACTGATTAATTTGATAATAAATGGTGATAATATAGATATTTTAGTCGGATAGTCTAATTCACTTAACATTTTTCTTCTTCTCAAAAAAAGTGAAAAAAGTATAGCAGTACCATAGTAAAAATTTATTGAAAATGAACCTTGTCAGAAAAAAGTACAAGTCGAGATCAGTTCAATTAGTTGGTGATAAAATAATAGTGATTCCGCTATTCAAAAATAATGTGCAATATGATGAGGAAGGAACTAATGGCTATATTAT
Organism: Copidosoma aretas; assembly: GCA_030522625.1. Lineage (NCBI taxonomy): Eukaryota > Metazoa > Arthropoda > Insecta > Hymenoptera > Encyrtidae > Copidosoma > Copidosoma aretas. The sequence continues at coordinate 4,963 of JAPYYV010001935.1, forward strand.
TGGAAATAAGTACTTACCCGAAGAGTTAATCATCAAATTACTGTGCTGGGTGGATTACAAATCACTACCAAACTGCCAGTTAGTGTGCAAGCGATGGAATTCCTTTATACAGGATTTTGTGTGGAAGAAGAAAACTGAGATGATGATAGGCCGTTCCTTACCTGTCAAGCGCACAGCCCCGTGGGCTATTTACTACTACGTACTAGCACGCTCTATCAATACTGAAATGTTTGATCATAACTTAATAAAAAATCACTCGAAAAATGAAGTACCATTGCACGAGCGGACCCTCGGGTGTTATTTCGGAAACAATAGTCCATATTTCGAGTTGTCGGGGATTCTGTATTTTTCGGATGCTCTTTCTGCACTCTCTACGTACGCGTTTCAGGAACGGGAATGCGTATGGTCAAAATACAAAACTGTAGATTTGATCAAGAAAGGTTTTGATAAACATCTGCTCGATATATTGCAGCCACCGATCCAGGTAAAAGTGATCGAAGAAAAATGTTACGATTAAAAATTAATCTTAATCGATTTACTCCTATGATACTTTTTCTAGATAAGCGAAAAATGCAGCATTGATCATTGGTCTCGTAAAGGTATTTATAAGTGTCAGATTCAATTGTTAAAAGAAAATGATATAGTGTTAAATTCTTACGAGTTCACAGAGGAATTCGAGAAAGTCGAAGGCCCATGTATCGGTGTAAGTATACACAGTTTGTTAAGCAAAATTAACTGAAAGTTAAAGTATAAGCCATTATTGATGAATCTACGATTGCAGTTCAAACGCGAAATTGTAGAATATGGCACAGGGCTGAGAAAAATAAAATTTCATCGTGGTAGAGATCAACCACGTGCGTTTTTAAGTGAGTATCCACGCACTGATGTGGAAAGAGACACGCCTAATATTAAATTAAGGTTGACTATAGATTTACCGAATAATAATGTAGATTATGTTCACGAAATTTCATAAATATGTAAGATGAATGCCTTCGCAGTTAAAGACATCAGAAATTAAAAAAAACTGGAAATAGAATACACTCCAGATGTGATTTCTCAAGATAGGACAATCAATAACATAATAATTCTTGAAGTTTGGCGTAGCCCAAGATGATGTTTCTATAATGTCTTACAAAATCAAGCTCACTTTTTGCACGCAGAGATGTATATAAATATAGTATTTACCTACACTTGAATTCGACTTTATTTTGTCAGAAAAGTAAGAGATAAAAATAAAAAAGTCCAATATGTATGGAAATATAAAATTGATTCGAATAAAATATGTATAATTTTGTTTTAATGAAGAAGCCTAAGTATTAGTTGCACCCAAAACTAGTTACACTAAAACAGTGATTTTTGGCATCATTTTTAATGTAATATTTTGTAATCTTTTAAACACCGATCTACTCAATTTGCTTCAGTTCATCCGAAAAATTATTGAACATGTGTATAACGTTTGAGATGCCTGTTGCCTGACGTAGTGTACAAGTAGAATCAAAATACAACATAAGTAAATATACGAATGCAACATGGGAAAAATCACAGAATAATAGTTTTCCAACTTCTAAAGAAACTACTTCTTTTTTTGTATTAACTGACATTTCCACGAGACACAACAGTGGCGTTCGTGACGTTCCATATTTAAAATGAAACAAATAAGTGAAAGATAAAAGAAGGTTTTTTTTTGGAAGTATAATTTTATTGAATTATCTACAAAGAATGATCGCAATGATTCATGATTAGAACGCTATAAAATAGGGCTGAACATTTCAATGAAATCCAAGTGTACTGAGTGAAACAAATCGCACTGTTGAAATTCATTTTTAAAAACATAACGAGGATTTGGTACACATCAACAAGAGGCTACATATATAGATTATAACGACTAGTAGGGTAGACACGCCAAAGTATATACATGTATCTTTTGGCAATTACTCATCGTCGAAAAGTCAATATGACGTATATTCACAGCCATGCAGCAGCAGTAGCGGAGGGAGTTGAAAGAGAGAGAAGCCCAGCAGCAGCAGCAGCAGCAGCAGCAGCAGCAGCGGGTTCGCAGGTATATCAGTTGTAATAAAGTTAGCATGTTAATTATGACAGGCTCGTTACCAGCACGTCGTGAGCGCGGGACGTGCATGAAGTGTTAATAAATGGACGGTGGCGCCCGTGCCTGGCAACCGGACGAGACTAGGGGGTTGTTGGGTGTGCTGTACACGTGCATATATTGCACAGCAGACGCCTATACGTACGTTTCATACACGTACAGCTGGTACCATCCTCGGCTCTACAGCTCGAATTTTTATTACTCATACAAATAAACCGAGCTCCGAACGTGCGAGGTTGCACTTCACCCTTCACTTCTCTCACCTTTCACGCTGCTGCTGTTAATTTAAATTCGCTGCGTTTTTTCGCGACGTAGCCTCACTGTGGGGTCGTATTGCTTTCGTAGCTCGATCTTGTGGCGTGTCTGACGTTGTTGTTGAGGCCGTGGTAAGACACGCAACGTATTCAGAAAAAAATTCTATTTTCTTTGTTTTAAACATAATTAGTTAGCACGTTTGCATGCATGTACATTTGGGAATCGTTTAATCGAAGTTTGGGGAAACGACAGATAAATGGTATAATCTATTCTTTGTCTGAACCGTGAACAATGTGTTCGTTAATTTTTTTTTATCTCATACAGATATTGAATCAATAACAGAGCAATCTGATGCACGTAGATCGCTATATGGCTCTTAGCATACCACCGAACCGAAAAATGAGTGAGATCATCGATTTGTAAATCCATGAAAAACCACTCACCAGCAATATAAAATACACAATCAAACTTTTATGACTAAAAAAAAATATTGATGTATATTCAGGTAGATATGTAGTTTCTAATTTTTATGTTGCTCTATGATAATTATTATACTTATAATAAGAAAAACCACACCAAAGTAATCAATAACTTAATCAAGACTGCCCACAAAACCACTCCTGCCGAAGAAAATTAAAAATAAAAAGAAAAGCAACAACCAGTTCCTATATGCGTCTACATTTTTTCATCAGAAGAAAAAAAGAACTCTCTGACGTCGAAAACGACGTAGTTCCAGCCACAGACATAGACAGAGAGAGAGAGAGAGAGAGAGAGAGAGAGAGAGAGAGAGAGAGAGAGAGAGAGAGAGAGAGAGAGAGAGAGAGAGAGAGAGAGAGAGAGAAAGAGAGAAGACACGAAATCAAAGATCGGCGCGAGATTAGCAGCGCAGCAGTCCAGATATCAAAGTGCGTCGCGGCGCGATCGGCGCTCCGATACGGGCATTCCGCTGCCCGGTCGAAATCGTGCGCGCCTTATCGTTCACTCCACGCCGACCGCTTCCGAGGTATCGGGCGAAGAGAAAGGAATCGTAAGTATATATTATGCGTCGGATCGATTTTTCCTCTCGGCCCCTCACGGACAATATGTATTTTACGTGCGCAAGTAAGTAGTTTTTCCCCGCGGTGGGACGTCGAACCGCTGACGTATTGAGCACAACGAGTGCGAGCCCTCGACACAATACACGCCCTCTTATATATACGTACACGAACCTCGCGCGCTCATTCCCTATCGGCCGGCTCGATTTTCCCTGGTCATCCGACCATCGGGACACGCGCCCTCCTCCCTTTCAATTACCGAGCCACTGGTATTACCTGCCACAATTTCCACCGAGCTCTCTTCCACCCGATACAAGTACGCGTACCTACTTTTTATACACCCTATCGCCCAGCGATCTTACGCACATTCACTCCGCCGTGCCGGCAAATGTAAGGCTAATTACGCTCATTCGACATTTACGGCGATACTATCGTCACCGGCTCTCGGGCGACGAAATATACCAGAGCTGGACGAGTGTCGTGCAGCTCGCGAGGGCGCGCGGATGACTCGGCAGGGCTCGCGCTGCCAGCGTCAGCAGCAGTTCCTTTGCATCGTCATCCTCCTCTTTTTTTTTCTTGATATCATGGTACACCACCGTGGGCTGGACAAGTTGAGTACACGTTGTCCGAGTGCCCTTTGCTTTACACCTTTGCGTTTTCAGGGCTGACGCGTAACTTCGAGTAAGAGCTATTTTCACGTTAATTTATGGGGAGTACAGATGCGATCGAAATGTGTCAAGTGTGTTCTGGTGGGGAGCGATGCTTTGATATCGTCCACGTGGGTCGACTCGACGCGTTTTGTTTCATGTGAATAATTGAAACGCAACGTTATCGCGCGTGAATTCGATGGGATTGAATAAACCTAATGCCTAATGCTGGGTAAGAGTGCTCCAAGTTTTTGGGACCTTGAGGTTGTGATTATTCCGAACAAATGTTGGATGGTACAATGATAAACGCGACTTACGGATTTATATTCGGCACTATAATACTTCGATCGAGAAATTTAAAACTGGTAAAGAGGATGTTAAGGATAATAGTTAGAGTGCTAAGCTTTCGAATAACGTCAAGAAAAATACATCAACAACCGCTTGAGTAAACAATATTGAAGATTATGTGGATTGAAATAACTGTTTCTGCTTTCAATGATATTATTCAACAGTGTATTTTGTGCAATACGCACACGGTCTGTTGAGAACCAAACTAATTGATTTTTTCAAATCAATATAGATTACTCGCATAACACAGCAAGTCCAATGATAATATTGGTCTAACATGCCTATCTTTTTCCCTAACTTTTTCTTACGCTCCGCCAAGCATCTTAGACCAATATTATCATTGGACTTGCTGTGGTATGTGAGTAATCTATATTGATTTGAAATATCAATTGGTTTGGCTCTCAACAGCCCGTGTGCGTATTACACAAAATACACTATTGAATATAAATTGAAGATTGAAAATTAGTACTAAAGTAAGTATAGGTCAACGTAAGCTTCTGGTGAGTGACGATATTCATTCTGTGAAAGAATCAGATGTTTTTAACGGAACCTTACGAAAAATAGTGTATTATATATTGTTATTAGTAGAATCTCTCCTAAAAGAATCAGTTACACGTGACTGTCGACAGAATAACTCTTGATCTGATTGGTTGAAACTAGCTGAGAGCGGGAAAATTTAAAAATAGGATTTTGAAAAATTGAATAAAAAGTAATTTGAATTTAAAAAAATGAAAACTAACTATCATAAAATAGTTTAACATTTTATTTTTTTTGAAAAATAATGGAAAATTATATGTTTGGTTAATAGTTGGGGGTTGGCGCGCGAAGCATGCAGGGGGCGGAGCCCCCTAGTACGATAAAAAAATATCTTTTTGTCATAATATCCTAGAAGGAACAGGTATAAAAACCAAAATATTTTCGCAACAAAAGCTGAGAAATCTCTCACGTGCTTTTATCAATAGAACAGTTACAATGTAAAATCGATATCGAGGCAAATTAACGATCGTATCGTTGTAAATTAAAACTGCTATTTTACCACTACTCAGTGCTTGATTTCCCTGAACTTAAATTTAGAAGCTTACGTTTTAGATTGTCCCGCCTGCACGACTAGGGCATAATGCACATAGCTATAGATTCAAGCATCAGCTAGAGCGACTGCATGCGTGTTTGTGGATGTATTCGATTACCCCGGGGCTCTCTCGCCGACATCGAGCAACGTTCCCTCATATTATTACAGCGGGCAAAGGGCACTTGCAGAAGCTAGCGTACGTGGGCGCACACGCGCACTCTTTCGCTCTCTTACTCGCACGAAATGATGGATCGCTCTATTGTGCGGGATATCTTGCTCTCTTTCTGGCTCCTTTTTCCTCCTGATACGCACTATCGGGCACCCAGCGTGCGCCACTGTCGAAATCGCCTGAATCAAGGAAAATGGGGGAAAAACGTAGCAAAGCGCGAGGAAGATCGATCGATCGGTCTTGCGAGTTCACGTGTGTGTATGTGTGTGTGCATATGTGTGTGTGCGTACGTGCGTAAGTTTGTGTGGGCGAGCTCTTGTTATTCTGAGCCGTAGAGGCGTAGACTTCTAAGGTTCTCCAGACGTTGAAGCTGGAGATTACACGTACGTCGTACTCTTTTGATGCTCGCAGTATTGACGGAAAGTGGTGCTGATAGTATGTGCTATGGATCTGATGCGTTGGCTACGTAGGTACCTTGCCTATTTTTTAAAATACCTGCCTGGGATGGGTTGTTGTTGTTGTTTTGAGTATTCAACAGTTCTGAATTTTGCTATTTTTGCGTGTGAGATATTAATAATTGCTATTAAACTTCATGATTCATGGTTTCATGCCTATCGGCTAATCATAATCAAATCATAATTTTGTTCATGCCATAACCGTACATATAAGGTAGATCCGGTGAGACGAATTTTCGTCGACGCTTTGTATCTATTCGATAACTAACATTATTATTTTTTAATAAGATTCCGTTCACGTGGTGGATTATATTGATATAAATCGCGTCTTGATACCCGTGACAAGTCTGTTGTAAATCGAGTAAGATTTTAATATCACTAATAACGCAGATAAGGTATTTTAAATTCCACTTTATTTTAAAATATCGCGTACTAGGGTATTAAATAATTCGAGTGATTCGAGTTATATTATTGAGCACTCGAGTATGAAAAAGAAATACTTAAAATTTTTATTTAGTATCTCATAATCTTGATATCAATCTAAACAGAGTCACTATTGGCACATACAAAGAATGAAAATAAAGATTGCGAAAAGTGACGAAACATTTTAACAGAATTGCAAGCAATATTTATTTAAATGCTCCAATTTCAAGAGTAGACTTTGATGGAACTTAAAGATTAACCCTAGTAACTAAAATATCCATAATTTATTGATAAAAATAGCAGAGCATCTTTTGATACAATAATCGTTTGGCCTTCAATTTCAAACTGTAAAAGAATCACCAATAGTTTACCCATCAAATAGCACCTTCCGAAAAATCACAACATTTAAAGAAGTCAAAATATCATCTCGTAACCGTATACAAAACACTCTCAGGTAGCACCTAAAGACGTTTCCAAACTTGACTCTACGATCCTAAAATCACACAGTCAGCGGGTAATTTAAGCATGAGATCCAGAAAATCCAGTATATGTTTATCTTTCCATGACCGCAAGAAAAAAAATCTCGGCAGGCAGTCCGAGACTCCCTCCGTTGCAGGTGAGTGGGGGCCATTCAGCCAACAATGCGACCTCAATTATTGTCTACTGCTTTGTTGATATTGACGAGAGGAAAAAGGTGGGATATACACAGAGAGTGGGTCACGTTTGGAAAAAAATGCGTCCACGATGACGCCTCCACAAACAGATGTGCAAACTCGTCTTTGTCATACACATACATATATACGTACGCACACGTCACCGGTAAAAATCATATCCGTTTATCGTTTCTAGAAGCACGCATAATAGACCTATTGACTTTCCAGATCCGCAGGGTGTATCTTCCTCGTCGCACGCCTATCCAGACTCGGAAGAGCAGAAAAATGCGCGTATAAAAGAGTCTTTAGGAGCCTTCCTGTGAAAAATAGAAAATTCCAATGGTGGAGATTTCCCTAAGGGCAGCAAGATCATTCTCTCTCTCTATCTCTCCGCAGTACTTGTTGCTTCACTATTATGATCGTTTAACTCGACCCCGCCTCGAATACCTGCGGAGCGCTCTTCTGGGTGCCTTTCTTTTCTTTTAATAATGCAAATACAGAAAGTCGAAATTTTTTTCATGACATAACCCACGTGGACTTTTGAAAGAGAAATTTTCCAGGATCAAAACTATTTTCATTTGTCTCTGATAGTAATGTAAACTCTGAGCGATATATTGGATATTGATATTACAAATAGATTGGATATCTGCTGCTATGCATCAATGTGTTTGTTTTGAATATATCTATAACCCATATTTTTTTCGAAAATGCGGTAGCACGAGAACTGGCTGCTTCAGTTAATATTTTTAAAATATTCAGAGAACTCGGCTGTCATTCAGGTGATACGTTTTTATTTCATCAGAAAAATTAAAACTTCTCTGAAAAGTTTAAAATACATTTCAATAGTCTACAATTCGATTTATGCTCCTATAAAAGTAAATTTTTATTTTAACATCAGATGCTTTCGATATTTTTATCGTTGGAATTTTTTGCAAATCCAAACATTAAAGTTTTTCGATACTTTATTACTTATTCCTGAAGGAATTTATCAAGATTGTACTTTTTCTAATAAATTAAAGTTATTTTAATATCTTATATAAGAAAAGTTACCCATTGATTGTTTTAATAAATAAAAATAAGTTTGTAAAATATATTGATTATGTGTATTCATTTTATTGAATAATTCTTTTTCAAAAAATAAATTTTTTTTTAAATTATTAATAAAATCCAATCCCCGTTCTACTTGCCCTTATTTTGAGATGAATATGATGAACATTACATACAATACATTGACAGATGTGCATTTGCACGAACATCTATCATGTATCGGTTATACAATCACCAGTACTTTTGCAATATGCAATACAATGTCCAAAGTTTACACTATCATTTATGTTTGGTAACCATACGGATGAAAAGAAAATAAGTATTTAATTTTATGAGTCGGATGGTAGAGAGACAGGCTTGAAATCCAGCGTTGCATGGTTTTTTTAAGTCTCGGTCTCTGTCTTGAGATATGCAGGAGAACTATGTAAGTTAAAGGGCTTTCAAATCTTGTATGCATATAATGAATAAAATGAATGATCGAATGTCTCATAAAAATGTAGGCTGATCAGTTCGATTATCTACTCAATTTTACTTTGTACGTTAAGAAGTTCAAAAACGTCACAAACTTTGAGAAGTAAACCAACAACGCTTGTCAGCAAAAAGGTGCTAAATCCAACACGGGCTACTCAACCCGACTCAACTACCGTGCGCCGTAAGGGCCTCATTAGCCGTAACAATAAAAACAGCCTCGGAACCTTGACTATACTCGTCCTCCAGCGTCCCACGAAAGGAGACAGATCCCCGGGCCTCGCCCTCTGCTGAGAAAGGCCCGTGGTGCAGAAAATGAGGCACATTATGCAAAACGCCAACGTCGAGCATCACCTTCTCGCGTGTATATATATATAAACCCCAAAGAGGAGCCATCACACACGAGAAAATAGATGGTAGCCTCGACAAGAGGATGCCACGGGTATATATAGAGGCATCGCAGCCCGTCCTATGCGTTCGTCACACGTGAGCATGTAACTGCGTTCCCACTCCGTAGTTATTTTTTTTTCCTCTCCAGCCGAAGCTCGCTCGCTCGCTCGCGGAGACACATTCCGTGAAGAGAACCATGGGTGGCTTCTTTCGTGCGAGCGTATACAGATAGACAGAAGACGGGAAAGAGCGAGATACGCGTCCGAAGCGCGAGACCCGGCTGGACGTGACAGTTGCAGCTCGGGCCATGACAATGCAGGTGCCTCGGCCCACGTCAAAACTCAGCGTGGCGCCGAGAGAGTCGGAGGAGCGCGGGAGGGAGAGAGGGAGCGGCCGATCGAGACGTGTAGGTGCACCAACGAGCTGTATGCCAATTGTTTAAGGGGATTTGGACCCGCCGCGAGTTTACACGTCTCGGAGGAGAACCCGGCCTGACACTGAGCCCCTCGGATAAACTGAAATTTGTCCGGCTCAGCTGTGGGAAAGTCCATTAGGGCACGACGACTGACGATCACTTGGCTCGCTCGTCTGACTCTTCAAATTAGAGTGCAAAACTTGGAATTGACAACCTCCGCGCCAGTGTGTCACCGATCCGGTGCTGTGTTTTGTTTTTGAGAGTTTAAAGAGACCTGGGTAGATTATGGGTGTTTTTGTATTCGGGGGAGTGCGGTGACTCGTGATGATGTTCACGGTATACCGTTCGGTTTTCCTCTGGCTGACTCTAACATAGTGCAAGTTAAGTAAAATCTTGTCCCAAAACAGTGATGTTAACCCTGATTTATGAGATTCTATTGAGAAACTACTTAGGTTATAAACTAATTATGATTTATGTAAACTCGTGTTATTTATTCTTGGTATTTTGATCATGTAATATATTTTATCAAAAGAATAATTACTCAAGTATTACATAAAGGTCTCAATATTTGGAAGTAAATCTGACCTATCTTAGATTAATAACTGTAGTCCACGATGGATTTTACTTACATCATAATAACAAATTTCTGTGCTGCTAATGCGTCTCTCTGTGTAATTGTATACGTTGACGGGGTACTTGACTAGGACATTTGTCAGTTTTGACATAAGCCACTCAGCTGGGCTAATTTATTGACAAAAGATGGGTACATAGAAGCTGCCAATTAATCCTTAAAAGGGTTTGTAGTATCACAACATCTGAAGTTATTGATTCTCTTAACATCTTACTAATACGATGATTAATGGTTCCCATAGTCTTTCAAGTTTGCCGAGCGTCACTTCCTCTTCTTCGGGACTTTTTGTAGCTCATGAGCTGGAGTAAAAAAATGTACAAATACGACCTTACGTGATCAACTACGTTAAAGATACGACACGGCAGTTTTTAAATTAAATCAATCCGTCTAAAAATGAAAATACTAAATCATATTTTAATACGATGAAACAAGTATTTTTGTATATCACACGATGAAAAACTAAGAATGTTTTTATTTGAACACTGGTAAAACAAGATTGCAAACTCTACTTGTATCTGAATAACTCATAAATACCATCAATTTATTAAAATTATACTCTGCAGGTGTTGGTCTTATCTTGCTAAATAATCAATTGCTAGGAAATTACATTTTTTGGGATGAGTACCAAAATTCTGTGATAAAAGATTTGAAACATGTTGTTATAAAATCCATCAAATTTTTAGTTATTGACTTGCAACTTGAATTTTGTTATTTTAATCAGATTTTACACGTTTTACAATCACAAGAAGTATAAACGAGTGCCATAAACAAAATAATTAACCTCGCAAATTTAAGTTCTAAAACAAAAATGGTGTTGCACACATCGGAAAACTAAAAGATTCATTAATTATTGGTCATTATCGGGCTTGAAAAAATGTTTTTACGCAGTTTTGACACAACATAGAAAGAATCGAGACTTGAACCAGCGTCACTATACTACTGTGTGCGAGCCTATCTCTCTGCCATCCGACCCACATGGACGAACGGTAAAGTCCTTATTATTTTACTCCAAAAACACGAAAAGAACCAATCCACATGTCAGTAACTCAACATCCAAATGATGATCATTGAAACACCACAACGACAAAACCTTCCAAACGGCAGAAGTGCGTTTCCCTGCAGCGGCTGTGACCGGCTGGAGCTGTATAATATATAGTCGGTAGCCGACGTTCCTTTTTTTTACGATTCACATTCGACAACGTCTTTTATCGTGCACGTTCGCTGTTGCTGCAACAGCTCGTCGTAAAGGAATCCCCCCTCCCCCCTTAAACTTCCCTTAAACCCCCCCGTGCTCGGAATGCAGCCGCTTCGGCCGACGTGGTGGCGGCAGCTTCGGCGGGTTGGGGCGCGGGCCTTTTGGGGCGCGAGCAAGATCTCCGATCCCACAATCTTATACTGACCAAGTCCATACCGACCATCCGTCAATGGGTTATTGGTTACCCGACGACGACCCGCAAAAACGCATTCATTCTACCCTAGACACTGTAAAACACCACACAACCCTGTCCTCAACTCACCTACCATTCTTCGTCATCACCCTCGGCTCGCCAACACGTCCTCACGAATAACACGAGTGCCTCTCACGTCCGATAAACACCACTCGAAGGCGCGCGACCGATCCCAAATACAGCCATCCACATTCGTCACGGCCAATCTCCACCCTCCGAAGCCTCCTGTCTTCCCTCCTCCCGGAAAATACCGACGCGCGCGAAAATCCGCGAGCAGAGCCGACGTCGGAAACGCGCGCACAATTCAGCCCCTCGCGCTCGGCTACGCCCCTATCGCCCTCGAATTCCCAAGATTTTTGGATCTTGATTGAGCGATCGCCGCTCTCGGTCCACAAAAAAAGAAAGAAAAAAACGAAAATAGAGGGACACGACAGAAGTGGCCGCGGCGGCCCCGTCCAGGGGAGTAGGGAGTCGTGAAAAGTCCTCAGCAATGGACGACGGAGCGCGAGAACTCGGGCCCGCTCGGCGCGTACTCGTATTGAACAGGTTTTGCGCACAGCAGCAGCAGCAGCAGCTGACTGTACAAGTCGGAATCCCCGTGACACACATCCCCTGACGTGAGGAAGATGTATCTGTTATCCGAAGGCAGGGCCTCCGCGCGCATTGGCTCCACATATATATATATATATATATGTGTATAGGGGGACGTGTATGTGCGTTTTATTAAAAGGAGCTGCCCTACGGTACCTATACTATAGAGGCCCTCCCATACGACCGGCCGGCATTGTCGACTCGAGTTCCCGACGACACGTCGGATGATGAATCCGTACAGTCGAGCGGCTGAACGGCTCCGAAGAGTCACAAATTGGCAGCCCGCGTATCCAGCCGAGAATCCATCTCCGCGTTCCGTGCACTGTTTGGGAATGCTACACTACCGGGAGAAGTGCTGAGGGAACTTTTTTTGTTCGCCTGCCGGGTGACGGTTGTGCTGAGTTATTGCTTAATTAAGCTTCATCTGTGTGTATGTTGGACAAATTTCCGGTGAGGATGGTGGCGAGAGAACATTGGATGTGCGTGCCTCGCGTGATTCTCACATCGGAGCACTTCCGCAGGATAGGGGTACAATTTTATCGATAAAACTTGAGAATTCGTTATGTGACATTGTTTCCTTCCAAAAGTGAAAAAATTTGGATGCTCAATTTTGAACATCTTACGATTGGCTGCAAAGTACTCGCTGTATCCAGGAGCGGAAAATATAATTTCGCGTGCAACGATTGATGAACTCGTCAAACGTCGGCTCTAATTAAAACATCATCGGACGACGCAGGTGCGAGACGCCGGTCAGAAGGAAGCGCTCTTCTCCTCAAGAGTTGACACTTCTCCCGCTATTCCACGGCTTACATGTCCGCGTCGCCGATACCAGAGCGATACCCCCGACATGCGCCAACCTCCTTAACAGCCCCGTCCATCCGTCGTCTCCAGCTGCTGCTGCGAAAACTTGGTGCCGATATTACTCTGCACACACACAAACAACGAGCGATACATGTCAACTGCAGCGAGCCAGATAGAATGAAAAAAAATAACATAAATAAAAAATACGCGTTCACGTATATACATATATACACATCCTACATGATACACGCAGGTACAGAGGAAAATCGTAGGGAGCGATCCATCATGCTGGAGCGGGCAGCGCGTCGAGCCGGCCGGTCGGATTGGCGGACCCCGCCCTCCTGAGCCGGTACCACGTGACGGTTACCCAGAGCCCAGGCCCCGCCCTCCAACTGCCACTCCACCTCTACAAGGGAGACCGAACGGAGCAGGCGCAGGACCCGCTCATCGATAGTATATACTGGGTGATCCGCCTGCACCGGAGACTAGCGCCAGAGTAGGGGCGAGTGGCTGCTCTCTACGGTCGCTCGCTTGCTCGCTCGTTCCCTCACCTGGTGTGATTCACCTGCGCGCGCCAGCAAGAGCTGCCAGTTTGCTCTCGGCGTCCGACGGCGCGACTTCGGGCTAGGGAGGATCGTTTGTTTTCTTTTTTTTTATTTGAATCGCGGGCGGTGACCACTGAACTGCTGAGTTGCATGGACTAGTTACATTGTTTTGTCGTGATAGTGTTTGGAGAAGGATCGTTCTGTGAGTTTTTGTGCGTCGTGTCGTGATTTGAGGATAATTAATTACCGATCTGAAACGATGTAGGTGAAACACGTGTGCTTGCCTAGTACTCTCACGAACGCACGATCAAAATGTGAGGCAAGTTTTTCATCATCGAAATTACGGAGTCACATGGACATTTTTATGTTCAAGTTTCGTGATTCCAAGTTAGTTTAAGAAAATTTCCTACCATCACTGAATTGACTCGCTAGGAGGTGATAAAGATTCCGGCGCGAGGATGATGACGATGGACATGAGCATGTACGGCACCTACGGCAAGTCTGACACCTACTCAAACTATGGCTACGCCGGCGGTCACCACAATCACCATCACCACCACCACTCCCACATTCAGAGTTCGGTCGGTCACCATTACCACCACCTCCATCACCACCATGTGCCCGTGTCGCCGCCACCGCCTCCGCCACCCGAAACAATTATCAACACGGCGACCACCACCACCACGCCACCGACCAACCCAACACACTACTATCCCCAACAGCCCAGCGCGTCCTACTCGTCGGCGAGCAACAGCTCGGACACCTTTATTGGGATCGACGCTAACACTACGCCGACAACCACATCAGCTGCGACCACGAGTAACATCAGCAACAGCAGCAGTACGGTCACACCACCCCAGAGCTTCTACCCGGCGAGTACTGGCCTAAATGACGACGGCACAGCCATAATCTCCTCAGAGAATGGCCTGAGTTACATGAACCTCGACTACGTAAACGCGATCTCGTCCCCGTCGCCCTTCCCCGTCGGCTCGCACAGCAGCTGCGCCGTCGTCGACCACCACAACCACCACCACCAACACCACCAAAGTTACCACCACCACCACCAACAGCAACCACAGCAACCGCTACAGCTACACGTCCAGCAGCAGCAGCGGTCACCGGTCTTCAAGACCGAGGAGCAGCGCCTGCAGCATCACCAAGTCCACCAGGAGCTGCAACAGCAGCAGCAGCAGCACCAGTCTAGTCATGATTCTAGCGATTACCACCAGTCGATCAACCCTGGCTATCTGCACCAGCAGCTACAGTCTCAGCCCGAAGACTCCCTGCAACAACAACAACATTATGCACCCAGTCCAAACGTCAGACAGGAAAGCTACCCGCTGCAGCAGCACTTCAAGGAGGAAATAGCCGACCACGTGGTCAATTATCATGCCATGCAGCCGTCGTCGCTAGTCCATGGGGCCATGCACTCGGGCCACGTGAGCTCACCACACCTGCACCATCACCACCTACTACAGGTACAACAGCCACCACCACCACCACCACCGCCACAGCAACAGCAGCATCACCACCCGCAGCACCAGCATCAGCAGCATCAGCAACAGCTATCACAGCATCACCATAATTCTCAGCAGCAGCTACAAGTGCCGACCTACAAGTGGATGCAAGTCAAGAGGAACGTGCCGAAGCCAGCCGGTGAGTTGCCATATCTGAGACTAGCTATAGCTGGCGTAGGCATTGCTGCTACCGCGGTTTTTTCGGGGCCATGGGAACGAAAGGAGTTACTATGTAGTTTATAAAGAAGAAAAAGAGGAGGAAGGATCTCGTTAACCCGGGGAAACAGTTTCTCGCTTATATACATACATACGTATACACGAGTGTCGCGAGCCAAACGGCTGCCGATGGTGGGAACAGCGGAGAATCTGCCGAATCATTCAATCAGCGCCGGTAATGAGAGTTTGAGGAGAAAAAGTCGTTATCCGCTAGATCGGGTCGGTCCTGGATGGATTGGGTGGGGTGGGGGTTATGTTATGTAACGCGGGTATGGCGAGGATGTTCGCACGGTTTTGCCTTCGGCTGTTGTGGTGTAAATAAATGTGTCTTAACTGTACAGCGGGGAGGGTGACAAGTCTGATCATAGGTTTGTGATGGGTTGCGATTTGAGCTTTGGTTTAAATTAATGTTTGGTTGTATGAAAGTTTAGAAGGACTTCATCATCAATATCATCATTATCATTATCATTATCATCATCATCATCATCATCATCATCATCATCATCATCATCATCATCTGTCTCTTGTTAAAATAATTAGTGCCAAAAAAGTTGCCGTAGTGAAATTTTGGTTCATCTTCACTATTTCTACTCAACTAAATCTTACAACTGTCCTGTTAACTTAGTACTGTAATTTATGGTAAATAATAAGCACAACATAATTCAATGAATTAAGCTTTGCAATCTTTTTTAAAAGATTTCAAAAAATATTTCTCATTCTACATCTAGTATTTGTAAACCAGTCCCAAGTATTTATCAAATACAATTATTATTATTATTATTATCATATTTATCACCCAATCTACCGAAGACACCCTAACCCAATATCATAATATCATATGAATATACAGAGAGGACAAAAATATTTATAATCAAATATTTGAGCGCACTAAATTAAAATAAAAAGAGTCGGATCCAAAAACTCCCTCCAATCTCTTACACACACCCAACACTATGTCCCTAGATAAACTGCCTGTTTCCCGCAGTCACCAGCAACAGGAGGAACGGCAGCAGCAGCCTAGCTATTCGCGCGAATTAGCTTGCGAGCGTGGGCCAGGCGTCGCGCCGAATAGATAAGTCACTCGCGCGGCGAACGAAGCAGAAAGGGAGGCAGCTGAGTGGGCGATGTACGCACGCTCGTACGGTAAGCGCACCCGTTCGAGCGGAGTCCGCGCGCGGAAGCCGCCGTTCTCCGACCATAAATCAAACGTGACAAGCGCTTGCCAACTCTATCTGTCAAGAGTCAGCCGGAACGTTACAATCGCGCTCGCACGCCCGGGAGTGAGTGAGTTTGCATACGTCGATATGCTGGCTTACACGTACTTACTTACGCGAGGATCTTGTAGCTTGTCTCATGAGGGGATAGGAAGGACGCGATTATTGTAGAGTTCCGTTTGGGATCCCGACGGAAGCGCTGATCAAGAAGGATATCGGTGCATTTGGATCGATTCGATGTCAGTCGCACAAGTTTTTGAACTGGCTGGAAGTTTTAATTGGTTTTTTTTTCCTTACATTTTTCTATTTTTTCATAAATTATGACAGTCTTTTATCTAATTTACTTTTAAAGCAGTGAGCTGTATTTTATATTATAACACTACTTGTCGATAAATCGAATAAGACTATTATACAGAGCTTTTGAGAGAAAAGTAAAGGGGAAAAATTATTTTTGAGATTTTCATTAATTTTAGAGGTTATTTTTCTACCAATAATGTGACAGAAATAATATGCCTTTCACAGCCTTTGTCTCCTGTTAATACTTCATAACATTGTGCCTATCAGAATCTTATTTTTTCTACCTAAAGAGAAATTATACTTTAGATTTGATAACAAACAGGCCAAAATTTTTTATGTTCAAGTGTTAATTAAATACAGGCTAATATAATAACCGTGATGTGTGATATTATTTGTGTCATAGCAGACACGTTATACACTAACAGAATTAATGAGTATTGGAATGTTGACTTGGGCTTAAATGAAATCTCTTGATTCAAAAAGAAGTTTTTATCGAATCAAAACAATTTTTTCATCCCACCATTATAACTTACTTTAGGATGGCTGGTTTATTTCACATTTTAAATTTTTATTGTATCCAAATCACACAAGAACTTTAGAAATGACGAAAATATTCCATAAAAAAATAAGCCACAAATTTTTACCTAGGATCATTAAGTTTAATCGTAATTTTTTGTATACATTCGTGGATCATTCTGATCATGAGGAAATTTACCAAGACTTTATTAAACGCTTATGATTATAACGTTGTAAATAATTGGCCTAGCGTAAAATACAAAATAATAGCAAAGCATTAGCGGTGTGAGTGCAGTTAATTCATCGGTTCTTATGAGTATTAATACCTTGATGCATTCAGTTAAACTAGTAAAACGTTATGTAGCTTAAGTTTGTTGCTCTGGAAAGACGACAATAGAAAACTTTCATAACATCTAAGAAATGAGGCGAACGGCCCAATTATTGTTCACTTAAGAAGTCGACGGCCCAATTGTCGATCACTTATTTTTCAGGCTTCGGCTACATTTTTAAACGGACGTATACGTTAATGTGTATCAAAAAAATTATTATTTAGTGCCCAAATAATATTTCATGTATGTTTAAAAGTTTTACGTGAGAAAATAATTGATCGATAATTGGGGTATGAGCGATAATTGGGCCATTCACCTTAGCCAGCAAATCTTTAAAGGCTCATTTGTAGATTTGACAAACGAAGGAAGCTTCATTAGGAAGCTTTTCTATTACGAGATTAAAGCTTGTTCGTCTATTCGTTGTCCAGGCTCCCAAAAATTAGAACTAATTTTTTGGTAAGATAGAGAATTTTCCCTTACATCATTCATAGGTGTTATATATCAGACATCCTGCGCAACTCAGTAGTACATCCAGGGAACGTTTGACTTCAGTTTCCAAATATCCTCCATAAAGCGAGATTTTTAACTTTGTTTTAGTCAAACACGGTTATGTCGTCTAGGCAACTGAGGTGTACATGCTCTTTAGAGTTGATTATTATTAACAATGGATTCTCTTATATGAATACTTGTTTACCCTGACTGTGATGTTTTTAATACTGAGATTTACTGTTTACTGACCCCAGATAACAAATTTCATTTGGGAAGAATCCAACCACGTGCACCAGAATGATTGTCATTCTAGATGCTTATCTCTCAAACCTTCCCAAGATCGATACAGTGATTCCCCAGTGAATTCATTTGGGTATACGAAACATTGTTGAATGTAATGAATACAAAAAAGAGAATATTATACGATAAGAAATTCCACACAGTTAAAAAATATAAACTAAAAATTACAAAAATCAATGAGTAGATGTAACGCTTTCGTTAAAAATTAAATAGCCTTGAACGCATATATAGCTTGAGCTTGTAATTCTCCTTATGTGATAATTGAGTAAAAGTGTCAAACGATGTTTTCGACGATCCATTTAGCTTTTGTACTCACGCTGATTCTCCCAAAAAAAGTTATCTCCGCATTTCTTAAGAACGTCTGATACGTCCAGTTATCAGTTAACGTGAAAAAGATCAAATGCACTTGGCACATTTACGAGATTGGTACACGTTTCTATATTTACATTAAAAACAATAGAAGGCATGCATTACGATATCGGCTCTTCAGTTCGCTCGAGATTCGATCAGTAATAATCACGATGAAGAGGAATTTCGAGATATTATTCAGCATATTCACTCGCAACTTGAAGTTTAATCTTTTTTTATAAATGTCGAGAAGTATATGAATATGCATTATAATCCAGAACAAAAGGAAATATTATCAGTCAGTAAAATAATGGAACCATGATAGACATGATCGTCCGATCTAAGCAACCGGTAGTACTATGCACTTTCTAAAGTAGTTAAAAAGAAAATCAACAACAGCAATCGCTTAATACAATCGGCCAATCAATTGTCTTAATATCTCAGATCTGAGGCTGACATCAGCGTACGCTTGGGGTATCAAGTCAAGAGCAAGTACTAAAGCAATCGGCTGATGTACACGAAATCAAATCAATCGAAGGGTCAGTCAGGATTAATTTTGTTGGAACAAGTTTTCGTAAAAATTAGATCTTTACTACGGACTTTATTTGTATGAGTACGTCAGATGAAAGCAAGTGAAAGTATATTGTAACGACTAAAATAAAAAGCTAAATATTCTCGTATGATTGTGTAATTCGTGTGAATGCCAAATTAATCATGGATTTTCCATCATAACAGGTTACACACGTTCATTTGACGAAGCATGGTCTAATCGAAACCAAAGAATCATCTAATCACACTAGAAGAAATAAAAAAAGAATATGACCGAATGTGGAAGGCGTTAACAGCAGTAAAAGATACTTTTCCGTCTTCTAACCTCAAAATAACACTTTCACCGCTTGATTTTGGGTTATCAGACGGAAAAATAGTATTCGAAACTGGTGCGTAAAGGCTTATTTACGAACCTCGTTACGGTCCTCGCCTTCGGCTCGTGCCGTAAACTTCTCGGTTCGTAAATATAAGCCTTTCCGAACTCGTACGAAATATACTATTTCTTACTTCGGGCGTTTTCGAGAGGCTGGGGCGCCCTCGGTAGGAAAAATAGCATGCACTGATGTGCATCCGACCAGGGACCGCCCTGGAGAGATGCACATTTGTGAAGAAAACTAATATTTCTTATTTATCAGAGCCCAAATAAGAGGGGTGTTTAAATCCCGCCAGGTGCAAGAATTTTGGAAACTTTTGTTTTCAATTTCCCATTGCTGAATTTGCAGATATTTCATTAAGTATTACAGATAAATTTGTTGGTTCCAACAGTTTTTTAAGTGCAATAAACGATTCATTTAGATGATAATTAAATTGGATACTTAAATACTTATAAATGCACAAATTAATTAAATCTTTACAAATCACTTATTTCATGCGAAATATATTTTTTTTTTAATATGTTTGTTCCGCATAATTTTTTATGAAGTATGAACGGGATGCGAGGTTTCTTCCGAAACAAATTATTTAGTACCATATTGAATAAGACAAAGAATAAAAAAAAAATTTTGCATCGTTGAAGCTTTAAGAAAAATACTGTATCAGCCAGATCTACAGAGGCAGCTACTAACTATATTATATTTATATTGTATACCAATACAACACAAGCCTTTGTCCAGAACTTTATACAATCATTATAATGTCTCATGTTCCAGTTTCAGAATTGTTTAACAAATAATAGTAGATGCCCCCAAAAAAATGTAAAAAACAATTTCTCAATAATTCCCAAATCCATTCATTACAAATAGGTTTAAAATAAAATTATTGAATGTTAAGATAAAGCTGTGTGCAAAGTTAAGAGTTATACGTGTTGAATCAAACAATCGATTTCCAAACCTGAAACTATGAAATTCACCATTGATGATTCTATATCATACAGGCAGCTTACTTTTCCTAACAGTATTGAATTCTCTTTGAAACTCCTTCAACCAAAAACCAAAGCACATTACTTCCTCGCGTCTTATCGAGAATACGATACACCGCACGACTCTCGTACGAAAAACGAAAATGAGAAAAAAAGAGCCAAATTAAAGCGAAGCTTACCCAGCTTTATCTCGGAGTGCACTCATGCGATCGGCCGGACAATAAAAAAATGTACGCGTATTCGTGTAACCCCAGGCGAGCAAGAAGATTACGGTAGCTCGTGGGCACGGATACACACACACACACCCGCACGCGTAAGCTGCAAGCTCGGGGGTGGGCAGCTCAATTTGCCTAATAGCGTCGCTCCAAGGGTCCGAGTCCACCAACCGCATGGAGTCCAGCACACTCTCACACACACACACGAACGTGCACCACGTAGTAACGTTCGCGCACCCACGCGCCGTATATATAGAGCTGGGCGCCCCTTTCGCGCAATTTGGCCGGCCAGATTGCGGGGCGCTTCTATCCGCTTAAAAGCTCATTATAATCGAATTAATAAAGGGGGCGAGAGCACCGCCCTGCCCGACCTATATATATATATACCCGCTCGCGCTCGCTCACTGCGCCCCGACATGCGAACCCCGAGCCAGTCCGACCCCATGCACACGCGGGCCCGTATACGTATACATATATCGTAGTGCAGGCTGCTTTTTCCACTCCTCTGCGTCCGCCGAGAATCGCGGGCTCTTATCTCGGCCGGGAAACGTACATAATATATTGTCAACTTGTTGCCGCGTCCGCGTAACGTGTTTCGTGCGGGTATATTACATCGTTGTTGTGTTGCCGAAATTTTGAAAGGTCGCGGCTTAATTTCGATCGCTATCCGCAGGAGAACCCGGCGCTGCTCAGCTGCTGCGCTTCCTGCTGATACCGTGTAATTCCGCGAACAGAGCCCCGGTACTCTACACATACCTGCTCGTAAATTATCCACCGGCCAGAATTGTTTTTTTTTTTTTTTCTTTTTTTCTGAACAGTTTTCCAATTTTTCGAAGCTGGTCCACACCAAACGTGACTGGTTTTATGTTCAAAATTTGGATATTGCATTTATAATCCCCCGCGGTAAATACACAGCTTTCATCATCAATTAAACTTGAAAAACAGGAAACTATTACCCGCCAAAAGCGGCTCTTCGCATGGCCCTGCCGCAGCGAAGTATACTTGAACCGAATTGCAATTTTCCTGGCCCGCTATCCCACCGCGACCCGATTAGCATAATATTTTAGAACAACAGCCCAGACGGCGAGCGAGTTCACGCAACGTTCGTCGCGGACGAAAAGTAAAAAGAGAAACGCAACAATAACGACGAAAGCTCCCCGGAAGAGTAACCGGCAGTATCTATCGCGTATAAAACAGGCGTAGATGTATACGACGGCGAGGCGGGGCGAAATTTTTCCGTCCGTCCTGGTTGGTCGCCGCGCACAATAGATTCATCCCCGCTGCTCTCGCCGGCCGGCCCCGTCGCCACGACACCCCCCCCCCCGCCCCCCCCCCCCCACCCCCCCCCCCCCCCCCCCCCTAGATCCCCTCCCCCCCCCCCCCCCCCTAACACCGAACACGAGAGTGTACACACGAACCCGCGTGCACGCGGCGGGGTCCAAAGAGACGAAAGACGAGCTTCCCTCTCGCCCCCCGAGCTCCCTTTCTCTCGGGCAGGCCTACATACAAGGGTGGTCCACCCTTCGCGTACACTGCACCGCGCGTATATATATAATCCACGGGCGCACGAGCGGCCTGTCACTCCGCCGGGGCCGATCTATCATACGAAACTCGATTTCTCTTTCCCGTCGACGACAACGAGGAGGACACCGCTCATTGGCCTCTGCCCGCGTATTGCGCACGGGCATGTGAAATATACTACGTGTGCTCGCGTCCCGTGTGTTTGGAGAAGCCGCTGTAATGGTATCGCCTGTCGCCAGCCTCCTATATTACACTCGCGGGGAGAATTTTCTCGGGGAATCAATAGAATTCGGCCGGGGAAACTCGGAGAAAGAGCGCACTTGTGTTCGTGCGAGGCAGTATTAGCTGCGGCGCGGTGTTTGTTCGTAGTTTTGTACGAACGACAGGGTCCGTCATTGTGGATCGGATGGGCTCGTGGACTACTGACGGGCATTTGAGTCGGATGGGTTCGAGTCTCGGGTCTCACCGCAAGAAATTTGAATTTGTGAATCGAACTGTAGCGAGAGTAATGACGAAAAATGCGACAAAAAATAGTAATTACCTAAGTATTGGACATTTCCTCAATTTTTTGAAACCATCATAGTCGGAGGAAAAAACTTCATCGATCCCAAACACAGAGAACCAAATCGACAGATTCTCAACATCTACGTTTTTTTTTTCCCCCCATAGAAACCTTTCCCACGAGACGTTGTTCAAAAAAATCAAACAGCCTCACAAATCGACCACGTGCACCTATACACAACATATTACAAACCAAGCACCGTCGACCGTCTTTTGACCCAAACCCAATCGCAATATTTTCTCGACCCGCGTGTACGGCACAAGTATCATGTAGGCGCACAGGTAGCATCGCGTAACAGTGAACCGCAGACGTATAGGTACCCTCGCGGGGGAGATTCGTCCGATGGCACCGCGCATAGTATACGAGTCCACCTAAAAACGAATTAAAATTCCGTCCCCCCGCCCCTCGCTCTTTATCCCCTCGCATCTCTGGGCGCGCAACCCCAGCCCTGAACTTGGAGGCTCTCTCTGCACGCCACTCTCGAGCACCTATACCCGTACGTACTGTACCTGATAGCTGCGGAGGTGGTGTCGTACACGCTTGGGCGCGATGGAAAGAAAGAGTAGCTTACAAAAATAGAAGGGGGGGGAAAGGAACCGAAAGAACGCGCGTACTGCATCGCTGGACGAATATAGCCAGCACACGAACGTACTTGTATAATACAGGCGGGGGGGTGGGAGGAAGCGAGGCGGCCGGTATCTCGCGAGGGGATCGGAGGATCGGCCCGCAACTCTCGCGTGTCTCGCTTTTCACCCTCCGGCATTCACCCGAGCGCGGCCGGCCGACTTACCCCCCGCGAGCTCTGCCTCGGCCGTGGAGAGCGGACCGCGTCGTACCCGATGGCGGCCGTGTCGTGCGGCTGTACGGTGGCCAAAGTCCACGCGCGTCCCGGGTCCGCGCGGTGATTTTCGTTTCCTCCTCCGCAGGCCGGCACGACTGCGTAGCTTTCGCCGGAGCGAGTGTGTTTTACCTGCAGCGTTTCGTCCGTTCGCTGCGGAGTCGAGCGAGGTTCGAAGTGGATATATGTATACAATCGATGGGGTTCGGTGTACGTGTACTGCTTGGGGGGGGTGTAATTGGTAACGTTTTGCTCTCCGAGAGCGTTGACGACAAGGAGTTCGGCGAGCAGGCGCGGCGGGAGAAATTTAAAAATCTTTTAAGCCACGTGCAGCCTTTTCTCCCGTTCGATGGAAAGTTACAGGCAGTGTCGAAGGAACGAAGTAAAGCTGTATATTTATAGATTTTTAAATTAGTCTCATGAAAACCAAAGGGAGGCGACAAAATCCTACCCCAGAACTGCGCCGATTCGCGAGCGAGGAAAATGACCAGCACCGAGACGAACAAATCGACTAGTTGGGTTGCGTATAGAAAGGCCGAAACCAGTTTGCACGATTTTTCCTTCTGGCCATCTGCCCCCCCGGCGACTCGGCCTCAATAATTATCGGATTAATTAGAGATTTGTACGACACGTGATACGCGTGTCGGGTTTACACCTGAATTGGCAGTACAAAGTAATCAGGCTCAAAAATCCTTTCTCCTCTATTTTCTCCTTTTTTTTTATCGAACAACATGCATATTGGCGCTTTACAAAAACAAAAAACACATCGCCCGACGTACGCTCAGGTAATAACCCAACACGTTCGCTGAAAGCTGAAAAAAACTTCCGTTTACGTCGAAAAAAAAAGAAAAAAAAAAAAGCTCTCGCGCACGCATAATACAACACGAGGGCAGCCAAACGCGGTAATCCCCGTTCAAAATCCCGGCGGCGAACACGGGGGCTTATAGCGTTCATGCATACTCATACCCGAGCAAACGTCCCCGTCAGCCCTCGCAACGCGAGCGGCAGCCTCGTCGGGCCGTGAAAAAAATTCGGCCCGCCCGCGCGGCCGGCCAGATTGATAGATCGACAAATTGATCATAGGCAGTGTAACATCGCGCGCGTGCGAGCTCCCTCGTTTCATCGGGCCTACTTTGGCCATCTTATCTCTCCCCCTCCTGTAACGCTCTGCTCAAAAATCCTCCCGGATTTTCTCAACTTCTTCCTCCCTGCGCCCTCCTTTGCTCTATACTACGCGAATACACACTGGGGCAAGCCTGTGCAGAAGGCTATGATGGCACGCAGAGGGCCTGTGACGTGACCGGCTCGTATTTTTTTCCTCCCTGCCGATACACGCGCGCGCACACACACACGCACAGTGACTCGGCGTATTACCCGTCGTGAGCCGCTCGTGCTGCGGGGGCGCAAGGGTGGTAGATGTAGTAGATCGTACGAGGGATCGCCTGCCGCGAGACACCGATACGACGGCATTGAAGTTACCCGCGAGTACTTCGTATACACACAGGGTGGAGGTATAGTGAATGATTTCGCGCTACGAGATCTTCCGATATAGGGGGGGGGGGGGGGGGGGGGGGGGGG
>JAPYYV010001936.1:0-27143 GCA_030522625.1 Copidosoma aretas
GACATTCTTACAGCGCCATGGGTGATGCAATGCACGCCCTCTGTATTCGACGCACCTGCTGAGCCAAAAAAAGCAACTGCTTTACCGAAACGGTACACTAAGTGCACTGGTCTTCTAGAGCAAGATAAACTTCGCAAGGCCGTACAATGGGTGAAGGAACAGTGTGGCAGATGTCCCGATGCTTTTGATTGGACCCACCATATTCAGGACAGGCCCACACATAAGCTTTACCAACCAAGTTATGGTGATGTTCGATTTTTCGGAATACTATTGCTATGTATGTCAAGACGCCGCATAGGCCTTTCATTATAATAATAGCCAATGTACAGTTTTTCCTGCGATATATTATTACAACAAAAAACAAGAAATAAAGCATAGAAGTTACGTATTTTTATCGGACAGCTTAAAACATGATACCGCTTCTGTTTACAGTATTCAAACACTGTTGATACTAGAAATTTAAAAAAAATGTCAAAAACGTTAAAAAGTTTTTGTATTCAACCGACGGTGCTAAGCAGCACTTCAAAAACAGATTCCAAATTTCTAATTTGTTGCATTATAAGGAAGATTTTGGCATTGAGGCCGAGTGGCACTATTGTGCCACTGCTCACGGTAAAAGTGATTATGATGGAATTGGTGCAAATTTTAAGAGAGAAGCTTACAGAGCAAGTCTTATTGCAAAACCACAAGATTCTATTCTAAACTCTAAAGCTTTGTATCATTGGGCAAAGGGACATGCAAAGAAAATAGCAGAATTTTATTTTGATAAACAATACCATGACAGAATGCAGAGAAAACTGAGAAAAAGGTTCGACAATGCTCATCCCTTTCCCGATATACTTGAAAATTATGGATTTGTTCCAGGTCATGATAAGAACTTAGTTATAAAAAGGTACTCTAATGATAACAGTGGAATAACATCGTCGATGTATAAAGAATAAAGACTTACGAACACAGTCAATCCCCTAATTTTAATTTTTTTTGCTTTGCCACTGAAATAAGCTTGACTTTAATCTAAACGAAAGTTGTAAAAAAAATGGTACTCCTCAACTTTTTGTCGTCCGCCACAAAACATTTCGAATAAGGTAACATAACTTATTGTATTTTTTTTTGTCACACCCTTTCATTTGACACCCAAGAATAGGGGTTTGCTAAAAAATAACCGTCCGCCATTTTGTTTTGGCCACCATATTGGATCTTACATAACGTAAGGCGGCTCATTGTATTCTGCTCGTCATGCCCTTTTATTTAATACCCATGTCGAGGGGGTTCTACAAAAAATTTAGTCTGCCATTTTCTGATGGCGGCCATGTTGAATCTATAATGATATGAACCGAACTACCATGCATTATGATCAAATCTGAGGGTGTCGGCAGAATTTAAGGCCAATAGGATCTCGGGAAGTAATCGAAAAAGTTGAAATTTGATAAAAATTATAAATTGTTCAAGCACTTTCTTCTTCTGTTCCGCCATTGTATATCCGCCATTTTGAAAATCACAAAACACCATACAGCATGAAAAACTAGAAGGTATAACGAAAATTTTAAGTCCAACAACATATAATTATCTTGAAACATAAAGTTTAAGGGGGGGGGGTGGCTGATTTGAAAGAGAATGCCCCATATATATATATTTACATTGTTCATTGCTAAGATCTTGTGTTAGTTGATGACTAGGCCGGCTGCTTCCTGGTTTCTGATTTTACCCGCTCACCCAACAGCACTCTTGCTTCTCGTTCGTTAGCGACCGTTCTGTGCGCAGACAAGTCTTCCAGCATAATGTTGATGCGTTCGCAGTTATTCTACGTCTACCTGTGAACAGTCTTAAGCCTTTAAGCATTATCGAAGCTTCCCATTTTTCAATTTCAAATGAACCTGCTGCCGCACCTAGCGCTATCTCCGCCGCCATCCAAGCGTACTCCTTCCAATCGGAAAACTCCTCTTTCGTTTGCAGTACTGCACGTACGCGTTGGACTATATCCGCCAATTTTGTAACTACTTTTATTCCGTCATTGAGCCCATGATCCCGATTATCGGGTTCTAGTAACCCATCCCTTTTGATTATCGCATCTATTAAATCTAGTAGCTTACCTTCTCCTACTCCTTTTATCCTTTGAATAACTTCTTTCGAGTTCAAGATTAAGCTTTTAAACTTAAATATGGGTTTTTCCTCCGTTTTCCACGGATCCAGCCATGTTTCGGATGTTTGAGCTGTGCGGTCTCTAGCTAGGTTTATCACTCCTAAGTCTGTTACTTTTAGCGCATTGTGCTCGGTATGTTTAGACTGCACATGTAGCTTTTTTTCTCCGGTGGTGCTGAATGCATACTGATTCTTTGTATAAAGGCATGTCCAATATGTGCCCTTTAATTTGGCTAGTATTATTGGCCATTATTCCGGTTTTTTTACTGTCTCGCCGAACATAAGTCGTATTTCGCAAAAGTGGTCTTCTACTACCTCTTGTATTGGTTCCATTTGTTTGCATATGCGTATTTTACCCAGCTCCCTGCATTGTTTTACTACTTGTTGCGGTATTGGCGCAAACCTTTTAACGCTTGTGCTGCTTGCTACGTATTCGTATATTGGCTGTAGATATGAAACTACGTCCGTTGCCTTCAACCCCACTTGTTCCACTAGCAATGATGATATCCTAAGGAAGTCTAACTTTTCTTTCGGTATTAGCGGTATTTCTATGTAGTATATAATTTGTTCGTTGAATGCTAACGTAGCTATATGTGCGAATTCCTTAATCTCCTCTTCTGTTGATTTATGTTTATCCCCTGGAAACTTGAGATCCGATCAGAGCTGCCCCGACAAAATTTTTGCTTCAGCTATAGCCCTTAATGCTGCCTCTGGTAGATGCGACACGCCTTGACTTGCTAAATAAATTATAACCGTTGCTGTTCCGAATCTCACTACAAAATTGTCGGCTAATTGTTCAAACTCTCTTCCCATTTGTGATACTCTATCATATAAGCCTATAAATTATGTAACTATTTTTAACCCTTCCTCTGTTATTGTTCCCGATTTATCTTCAAACCTTTTTATGCTCTGAAACTCTTGTTCATGATCACCAAACGTTGTAACCCTCAATTGTTTTCTAGGTACTTAGTTTTATCGGTTGTGTTGGTCAGTTTCGACTCTACCAATTCTTGTATTTTCTTTTTTTCTGCTTCTGTTGCATGTCCCTAAAGTACTTGCACTGTTTCCATTTGACTACCAATTTTCTGGCCCACCCCTGGTATGTACGCCTCTTCCACTCTTTCTTGTATCTCTAGGGCTTTATATGTGGCCTGCTCTATTTGCGTTGCGCATTTGTCTTCCCTTCTCAAGTCACTCTGCATTTCTACCTTGCTTGCCTGCTTGCATTCAGAAATGCATTCCATTCCTCGATCAGCTGTTTCCAATCCACGTACCATATTATTTTCCAGGTTGACATGACTGGTTGTACCGGACCTAAATTTTCTACCAATATTCCAGGATTTCTTGCAATCAATTCTACTTTTCCCGGTTGTTCTGTAACCGGCATAGCCCCAGCCCTGAAACATAAGATTTACGTTTTTCTTCACAAGCCATCCGTCGATCTGTAGTTCTGCTAACTGATCGTGTTCTTAATATACTTGCACTTACATATACTCTGTGTTTTTTTTGTTCATTTATTTTTGCTACCATCTTTATACTCTTGAATGTGTACCTATCTATTGAGCCGTCCAAAGGCCACGCTTACTAGAAAAGAACACATACGATTTATGATTTTGTTTATAAATTTTGATAGCTGACCTCTCTTTGCTTATTTTCTATCCTCATTATAATCCTGACTACTTAAAACAAAAATTATTTGTTTTCTTCGCGAGCCGTCCAAAGGCCACTATCGCGACATTACGTGCTTTTTTACTGGGTTTATTGTAATTTTATTTGTTCGCTCCTTATTACAATTTTCAACCGTCCATCTTATCATTGTTTTTTTTTCATATCCATTTATCATGATTGAGTTTTGATACCGCATGCTTTCTTAATTTTATCTACCTAAGTTACCCTTATCTCGTCACCACTTTTTAAACTTTATATTGTGGTTTTCGTAATCTATTCCCACATTTTTATATAGACCTTCGTACTGTGCTTCATACTTTTTTCTTGGCTCCTTTAGAACATATACCGCCTTTCCTTCTAGGAAAAATCTTGTGTTGAGCTTTTTATCATAATAATACTTAGATCTGTGCGTCGCGGTTGCCTGCATTGATTTACGGCTGCAATCGTTCTTAACCGCGTCATTGTTTTTATCAAATAGTCTAAGTATTTGTCATAAGTTTGTCCGTCTGCTGTTTTGAATTCTGGCTAGGTAGCCCAGTAATACCTCTTGAGGTGCCATACCTGTAGCTAAGTGTTTTGTCGTATTGTACGCGCACATACACATCCCCAGATGGTCGTCCCAATGGTCCTTTACATTTAAAGAGTGGTGCATTCGGTCTATTGCACCATTACTTTGTGGATGAAAAGCTGCAGTGCTCATTTTGTCTATTTTAAATACTCTTGCGAACTCCTCCAATAATTTGTTTTGAAAGTGTGCGCCTCTATTGGACGAAATTTTTCCTGGTGCGCCAAAGTATGCTATTACTCTGTCCGAATAAGAATTGCATTAGCGGTTTCTAGAGCAGTCGCACTCTTTACTGGTATCAGAATTATATACTTTGTCAGCCAATCTTGGATCGACAATATGTGGCTGTTGCCGTATGCAGATGGTTTGTTGATCGGGCCATAAAAATCGATCGATATTTTTTTTAACGGTTTTTTGGGTGTATCTGTTATAATAAGCGCCTGTTTTGTTTTTACCCTAACCAGCTTCTTCGATTGGCATGATTTACAACCCAACACAAACTGACGCACATCCGGTCGCATGTTCCTCCAATAATAATCCTTCGCGACTTTATTGTACGTTTGGTTCATGCCCCTGTGGCCTCCCATGAATGATTCGTGATATGCTTTTAGCATCTCGAACCGCTGTTCCGACGGTGGCACTGTTAAGTTATTTTAATATAACACCGCTGATACATTTACATTTTCAAAGATACTTTTGAACTGATCACCGACACTTTTCTTGCTGTTGATAGAGTGACGTCTTTAACCCTTTTTTCTTCCTTAGGTATAGCTGCTGGGTTTATATAACCTCTTTCCTGAAGCGCATCTATGACTTCCGTGTCCAATATGTGTTCCGTTATTGTGCAGAAAGCGATGTTGTCGAGGTATCTGAACGGGTGTTCATTAATTTTTTTGGAACCCTTTAAATAGCGGTGTGTCTTTACTCTCTTCTGACTTCTAGGGCGGTCTTTGTATAGGTAGCCATATCCTGCACACTCTGTACCTTTCTAGACCAGGTACAGTAGTGCTAACCTCTTCGTAATCCGTAGTGTCATCACCACTATATCCTTCTATATTATCATTCGGCAAATCTTTGACGTTATCCTCTTTATCTTTTTCTATTTCAACGATCTCATCGTCTATCTGATTGCCAGGTATCTCCAATTGTTCTGGCTTCGCTACTGAACTTGGCTCATCTGGTGGTTCTGGTGAGGGTGGCAGAAGATCGGGTTTTTGTGGAACTTGTTTCTCCCTCGATTTAAAATCCGATTCCTCGCTCATCTCGTAATCGGTCTTGTTTTTTTCCGTTGTTTTTTTCCTGATCTCCCCTTTTATTCTCTGCCTTGTATTTAAAAACCGATTTTCCTTCTTTTTTCTCAGTGTTGCTCTTCTTGCATCCCAAAAAATTAAACTATCCTCATTCGTACTTTCGTACAACTTGTTTATTGGCTTATAGCCTTTTTTCCCTTTTTCGCAGAGCGCTTTATGATGTTTTGGCTCATACGGCATGTGCTTATATTCTGCCCCTTCCATATCCGTTTAATGTTGAGACATTAGCGGTCCATCCCTATGTATAAAGTGCACACGGATGTACTTTTTGAATTCCTGGGAAAAAACAATAATACACTCCCCATCTCCTGACTTGTAGTTTTGTCTTCAAATCTTCCTAGTTTTTTCTGGATCGATGCAGTCATCAACATATTTCGAATGCAGCAAGAATTGTCTCAACTGTTTTGCTGTCAAATCTAAATCAAACAACATCATGAGGCTATTAAACAGGCAGTTACCACCGCCTCTAACATCTACTATCTGCCACTCTTTCCAAGGCTCTGCGCAAATTTTATCTAATCCAAACTTCTGCTAGTTAAGCGCTTCGTTTAAAATGTATATGCTTTTTTCTCCTAGATCGTCATTGCTAAAACTCATTGATGCTATTAGGATTTTGTCGCGATTTAAAGATAGTCTTTCTCCTTGCTCATCCTACGAAAGGTTGGCTCCCTCGCTGCTGGTCTTACTCCCATTTTTCTCTTTCTCACCCTTGTTCTTCATTCTCACATCCCCTTTATTTGCTTTTCCTTCCTATTTCTTAGGATGCTTATCATCCTTGCCTACGTCACTACCACTATCCTCTACTTCCCACACATCAATCCTGACTCCTGGTCTGTCATCTACCTTTCTGCTGCTCATGTCAATGAAAACTTTTGTTTTAACTCCATCACCCTCACCCTCCAGAATGCCAGCAAAATCATTCGACACTTTTGCGCTTTCATTTCTGATTATTTGATCCCCTAGAGCACTACAACTGTTTAAGTGTCTACCTCCCTTGTTCTCCTCATCTATCCTGTATTTAGGTCCTTCTGAATGTAAATTTATTATCTCCAAGTCCTCACATTCGGCTCCTCTTGACTGCACCTCACCATTGATTGCTATTGTCTCCTTGCTCGGTGTGGTAGTTTTAGGGGTGATGAAAAATTTTGATCTTAGTCTGTTTTTTGTGTCTAGCTGCCTGTCTCTTTTCTTCCTCTCCTTAAGTTTTGTTTGTTGTACTATTCCTTCATAGAGTATACTTGTTTTTTATACTCCTTTCATCCATCCCTTTACTTTTTTCATGTGCTCTAATTTTTTGTTTTTTGGCCCTTGCGTTAAGATTTTCTCTTCCACTTGTAGATTTTTGTCCATTATTTTTTTCTCCTCTGAACACTTTCCATCCCTACGTTTTTTCATTTCCGTTTTTTCGTCGGGCGAACCTGAATTATGTTCTATTCTTTCCTTCTTCAACTTACTGTCCACTTGTACTCTTGCTTTTGTTTTGATTTTAAATATACGAGCTGGTGGACCGTCACTCATTAACCCCTTATCTTTCTCTTGTTCATCTGCTATTTGATACAGCTCTGCACACGGTAGTTCCGGGTTCTTTTCGTCTACTTTCATAACTTGATTCCTCAAAAGGGCGTCGGGTGCGTTGTTCAGGGTACCTGGACGCTATAATATATCGAAATCATACCCTTGTTACTCTGCTTTCAGCCTATTAAAGCGAATGTCCGACTATTTGGACGAGTAAAAATGCTTCAATGGTTTTTTGGTCCGTTATCACCGTAAACTTTTTACCATATAAATAAGGTATAAACTGCTCTTTTGCAAAGACAACCGCCAGCAGCTCTTTATAGTAAGTTGGATACCTAAGTTCGCTATCTTTAAGGCATCGTAATGCGTATCCACATGGCCTGTCTTTACTTATTTCTCACTGACTGCAAATTGCGCCGATAGCATAGTCTAACGCATCGGTCGTAACGATAAAAGGTTTACTCAAGTAAGGCGCTGTTGACACGGGTTCCGAACACGAACGAATTTACCGCTATCAATCTTCTTACGTGCTGCAGTTCATCTTCTTTCAGTATCTACCAACGTCATTATTTTCTCAATCTTTCCCTTAATATTTTTAAAATCACGGTCTTCTTCTGCATATGTGTCGATTTCTTTCTCCTCATCAACTCTTTAGTGTTTCGGCTTGTACCGCCTTTTTCCTTCTTCTTCGTCGTATTCGTTTTCTTTTAGCAAGACTACAGATGCACTTTCCTTACTGGCACCGTCCCCCACGTCGCCTACCCTTTTTACTTCTTTTGCTGTGTCGCACTCTATGAGGTCTACCTTCGGTACTGTAACTGTTCTTGCTTTGTTTGGAATTTCACACATTCTGCATACATTTTACCCTCTGCATAAGTGCCATAGAAGCTTCCAAAATGTACGTATTCTTCTACGTTCTTAAGTGGTACGTATCCATCTTGTATATTTTTATATTATTTTTTGACCCTCGCATAAGTAACCTGTCTGGATCTCGCTGTTATCTCGAAATATTCTGCCGTATCAGCCGTATTTCTACACCACCTAGGCTCAATTTATTTTCTCTTGCACTAGTTTCATAATTGTGCTTTTTAAACATGTCACTCCCGAGGATTCCATCTACTTCAATCAAAAAATCCTGCGGGACTACAAGGAAGGTGCACTTCATTCTGTAGATAATTGTGTTCACCGTGCCCTTCCTCTTACTTTCTCCATGAGTTACTTCAGTTATTTTTATCTTTACGTTTTCATCTAATAACATATTTTCTATTATATAATTTTCCTTCAGCAGCAAGATTTCAGCCCCAGTATCTGCGTAGAAGGCCGCTTTTTTCTGTCGGCAATCAGCACTTTCTAGTATTACTGTCGGCGGTCTGCGCCCCAGTGCTGCGTAGTTTATTAGCACCGTAGGTACATTCTTCGTTTTCTTCTTTTCTGCCAACTTCTCCTTAGTATCTTTCTTTATTGCCTGCGCATTTGTATCGACTTGCTCATAAGCCATGTTTTTGTGCTTGCTGTTCTCCTTTTCCTATCCCTCCGCTGAATAAGTTTTTTCTCTTTCGTGCCCATTTTCTGCCTGTCTTCGATTATATATCCATCAATTATTTCTTGCTTTCTACTACCATATAATGCCACTTTTTCCTGATGCTCGATGTTGGGGGAGTACTCCAAACATTGTTCTAAAAATTCGGCCCCTGTGTACGAGGCAACCCATCTTGTCTTGGTTCAGCCGCCCTTGTCTTCTGTGCACTTTTTGTGCATTTTGGTAGGTAACGCTCATTTTTTTTCTAGTTGGGAGGTTACTTCTACTGTTGTCCCTTTGTCCGTTATTTCTGTTATTTAGCTCGTTATATTCGTTATAGTTATTAATTAATTCAGATGTAAATCAACGCCTTCCGATTTTTATTATATGAATAATAAAGCAAATCAGTGATCCGTTGGAGGCAACAAGGTGGAAAATTGTGTACATAGTGTATAATAATTTTCTCTGGATGTTTTTTCGTAAGGAGCGCTCACTGTGCGTCAGCCTCATTAAACATTTTCAAACTATATTCTAACTTACAACTTAATAATGATTTTTCGGGAGAATTAAAGCAAAAATGAAAAAAATCTTCCCCAAGTGTGGCTTGAACACACGACCCTCTGTACACCGGACAGATGCTCTTACCAACTGAGCTATCGGGGGCCGTGAGCTCCACAACGGATCTTTGTTTTGCTTTATTATTCATATAATGAAGATCGGAAAGCACTGATATACATCTGAATTAATTAATACGAGTCTTGGATCAGAGAAGGACTCTCCGGGAGAATCATTAAAAATGCAGGAATAAGATTAATCAGAACCTACAGCGTGTGGAGCTCACGGCCCCCGATAGCTTTGTTGGTAAGAGCATCTGTCCGGTGTACAGAGGGTCGTGTGTTCAAGCCACACTCGGGGAAGATTTTTTTCATTCTTGCTTTAATTCTCCCGAAAAATCATTATTAACTTGTAAGTTAAAATATAGTTTTAAAATGTTTGATAAGGCTGACGCACTTACAGCGATTCTCACGAAAAAACAACCAGAGAAAATTAATATACGCTATGTATACAATCTTCCACCTTGCCTCCAACGGATCACTGATTTGCTTTATTATTCTTGATTGTTATTTCCTCGATAAGCATTCAAAATCCCTCCCATATCTGTCGTAATTATAATTGTTTTTTGAATAATCCATTCCACGAGCCTTACTGCTAAACCTATAATCCCCGGGTCCGTTTCCGCTCTGATGTTCAGTTATGCTGCTCCTGTTGTTATATTTTCTGGTTGCCATTGGGTCATATGTTCTTTCTCCGTCCCTTCCGTCACTTTCATTTTGGTGCCGCTTATTAAAGGGCTCTGTGGTCTCATCGCCACGACCTTTTTTTTACCACCCGCCCGTTTTCTATATCGTATCACAATAAGCGACATTCTTCTACTACGTGCCTATTACTGTTACAGTATCCGCATCCTCTGGGCTCACTCTCTCTTTTTGCATTTCTATCCATACTTGACCAAGCTGTCTTCATACTCACCATGTCCTCGAATTTTAATGCTAATGTAATAGCTTTGGTTAGCGTTACTGGCCTGTACTGCGAAACTTCGTGATTATAAGGGGGCTTGAGTCCTAATATATACTGTGTAATTACCTCTTTCTGTATGATTCTTTTTAGTTCTTGTCGCAATGCCTCTGAAAGTTCTGGGTCTGCGTCCTGTAGTCCCGATGCCCTATTAAATAACTCTTGGACTCTATCCGAGAACTGCTCTACCGTCTCGCCCTCCATTTGTTGTTCCGTTCGAATTTTTGCCATCGCTGTTTCTGCGCTGTTAATGGCCCCATATACTTCCGTAATTTCCTCGAATAACTCTTGTATTGGCTCGTATTGAGTCCCCCTGTCGCTTGAATGAGCCGCTGCACGACCTTTTAGCCCGCTTGACAAGGTTGCCAGGAAATAAAGGACATCTCCTTCGTCCACCCTTCGGCCTATTGCCGTAACGACCCTGATAAATGCTGTAAGAGTCAATGGATGTCCAGTAAACATTAATATCATCGGTACTATCCTACTTAACTCCTTAATAGAATAAAACCTCTCCCTTTTCCACTCCCTGTGGTAGTCCGTACACCTGTTTTCGCGAAGTTCATATCTCTGTGGCCATCTTACTTTTTTGGAACTTAGGTTCGTTAGCCCGTCTAAAGTCTCTCTTCCGTCTTCGCGCTCTGTGTATATATTCTGTCGGGTTTGCATACTCCTTGGCCACTCCCTTCTACTCTGATCTCCCTCGAGGCCCGTAAGGCCCCGCAGCAGCGTAGTTTTTCTTTTATCTCTGCTGAGCACTTTCAGTTCACTTTCTTCCCTTTCTGAATAACTCTGCGGTAACTCCGAGTCTGTACTTATTGTGCTATGCCACCGTCCCTCTGCGGTCCCGTAAGCATCTCCCGCATCTGAGTCACCCTCTTCCTCGTCACTCTCGTAACCACATAGTGGCTCTCCATATCATTTCTAGGCCCCGTCGCCGTGTCGTCTCGTAATAGCTTACTATCATCTTTTTTTTTACTAGTATCCCTCAACATGACTGTTTTCATGCCTCTAAGGATCTTTTCTACTAAGTTTCTGGTGTTTCTATTCACCTTACTTAATTCTTCTACCACCTCGGGGTCGTGACAAAATTTTAGCCATACTTTGTCGTCCGTTATGACTTCCGCATTTTCCCACCTTTCGCCCTCTATTGCCGTAACTTCCTCGATTAGATTATTTTCTTCCTGCATTTTTTCATTTTTTTTTTTACTCATATGTTTTATGCTTTACCTCGATGGGGAGACAATTTACACAATTTTACTAGAGCCCAGTTTTCCTTTTTTTCTTATCCTTTTTCCTTTTACTTTGATTATTTTTATTATTATTATTTTTGTTTTTCTACCTTACCTGGACTGCTGCCACGATCAGAACTATAATCAGCATCCCGGTGGCCACGTTGATCCTTTTTATCAAAAATATTTCTTTCTGATGGTGCGTAACGTGGCGTAGTCCCGTCTCCTTCTTCTCCCCCGTTCGTCTTCCTGGCAATATTCGACTTCTATATGAATGCGATGCCGTTAGCACCTCCAATTAATTGCCACGGTCGTCTGCTTTTCGCTGCTCGTTTCGGCAATCACTAGTCACGAGTATTCTCTTTTCACTGTTTTTTACCAATCACTAGTCATGTGCCCGCTATTTACTGTTTATTTCACTCACGTTAATTCTTTTTATTTTCAATGCACTGCACTATGGGTGCTTCCCGACGCCAAAAACGTAAAAAAATTCAAGTTTTATAATGTATTACGTTTTAATATCTAGAAGATCCAACTTAGATGTATGGAGATGGAAGTCTACCTGTAAATCCATGCGGATTTTAATGGATTCCATGTGTATTTTGATTATTTCAATGTGGATTTTGACGAATTCTTCGTAGAACTCGAGAGATTCCATGTAGATTTGAATAGATTTCATGTGGATTTTATGAGATAAATTTTCAAGTCGATATCTGTATGGATTTTCGATAGTAAATGTACGCATTGAATTTTCAAGTCGATTGTGACATTTATCCCATAGATTAATTGTCTAATGCAATAATAACGTTGAATAGAGGAAAAACTTTTTCAACGGATGTTTTAGTGTATTTCTACATGAGCTTATGAGATTTAACGGGTGTTGTCGGTTGTAATCGTAATACATTTTCCAGTATGATTTTCACGTTGATTTCTGTACAGATTTTTGTACGTTAATTTTTACATGGAATTTTGAGGTCGATTGTAAACTAATTTTCTAGTTCACCTTAAAATTTTTCACTAATGTAAATCTATATACGAATCTACGTGGAAATAAACAGAGAAAATATATTCATATAACGACTTACAAAACCCTTTTAATATTAAAAGTTTTTGTAGAAATGTACCACAAAAAACTAATATGAAGCGTAAAAACATTTTTTATTAACTACACGTAAAAAATTGCATCTAAAAATGTATCGGTTTAACAAAATTTACAAATAATTCCGAAATTCCATGTGGAAATTCCATACGAAAAACAACCAATTGTAACCATTAAAAAATATTTTTCATAATTTTATGTAGGCCTTCTATTAGACAATTAATCCGTAGACTTGTCGCAATAGACTTCGAAATTGAATGCCGAAATCTACTTCCGAACATCGATTTCGAAATACACGTAAAAATCCATCACATAAAATCAGCAGAGGTTCTATTAAAATTCACCAAATTCACCAAATCCACACAGAATCCATCAAAATTCACATAGATTTAAAATAAAAGTCCATGTGTATGTTCAGGTGGACTTCTATCTCCATACTTCTAGGTGGGATCATAAAACTGTCTTAGAAGGAATTATATTAATACGGTGAGAATTTCAATAAAAGTAATTCTGTACTCTAAATGGAAATATAGAAAAAAGAATAATGTAGATATGTAAGAGTAAGAAGGCGATAGTATACACTAAGTTATATTTAAGAAATCTATTTACAGATTCAAATACGATATGGCTTTTCCATTACATTAAAATAATAATTACAAATAATATAGAAAATTTTTAATTAGTAAATTATTTCTTTGTTCATATGGATTTTATAAAAGCATTAGAATAATGTAGGTTGTATGAAACATTTCATACATGCAACTAAGATAAATGTAGTAACAAAAAATGAAGGCTATTAAAAATGTAAATGAAAAAGCTTTGTGTCAAGAGTTGGCAGCAGGTTTTGATATTTTGCTTCTTCTATACCTCAAAAGCTGTCTATTTTTGGCCTTTGTTCTAATGGACAATTTTTATCAAGATGATTATAAGTCCAACATATCACAAATTCAGACAAATTTATGGGAAAATCGAATCCTTAAGGTTTGAACGGGCTTCTTTTCGTCCGCCATTTTGAGAGCACCAATTTTAATTTTTAGAAACTGAGAGCTAATTTGTATTAGCTAGCTCTAAAACGCTTACATAGTCAATGTAGTAAATGTGAAAGTTTTTAGGAAAATCCGCTCCTTGAGGTGGCTTATACTCTGGGTTTGGCTTGGATTTTTGTGGATTGGCGAGAAATAAAAATGAAATCGTCATATCTTGGTAAAATAAAAATGTATATCTGGACAATTTAAAGTTGATTTTAAAGAAGAAAGATTATACTTTTAAGTAATCTTACTGGTTTTAAAAAAGAAATAACTGACGATGTTTTATAGCCTCAAATATGTCAAAAAACAGTGTTTTCTGCACTTTTAGTTTAGGATATCTCGAAAACCTCACGTGATAGAGAAATTCTGATGCCCGATTGGAATTAAGCAGATCATAAACTTTCGGAAAAGAATATTTGCGTTTTTGTTTCCAGGCCTTTACTGAGCTGTAAATTATCTGTTATAATCTGAATTAATAAATAATCTGATTTAGTTAGTAAATCACTTGAATTAAAAAGTATCAAAAGATCAATAGATACAATATGAAACGTTTACAAACACTGCAAATGTTGAGCTTAATAAGACACGATTCTTCTAATTGGAAATCACCCCCTACTAAAATAAAGTTTTTATTATGAGTAGAGTCCATTTTTGACATGCTGCATCAATAAAATATTATAAGTAATAAATATGGGTAGACTTCAAGCTGGAAACGAATTATTTGATAAAATTTTGCAACATTGCGCGAGTGCATATTTTTAATTTAAAGAAAACTTCAAAAATGTATATTTTATTAAATTTGTGTTCTATGGTGATTTTTCGAAGCTTGTTGTACTCCTTAAATGACTTTAGACAGAGTCAACACAGCAAAAATTGAAAAACATTGAACATGTAATTAATTAGGTGCGATAACATGTTTCAAAAGAAAATTTTTGCAAACAACTCGTTTTTAGGGCATAAAATTATAGTTTGTTGATAATTAATAACAAAAAGAGCAAATTAAACGAATCATAAGTAAAAAATAACAATTTATTACAATGGATCTATATCAGGTTACGTCATAAAAAAAATTACCATTTTCGTTGTATATACTTGTATTTATAAGGAAAAGTTCGATTATTTTTTAAGTTATTAAAAATGACTTCACCCCCCAAACAGTCTGCCTAAATTTTCAACTTCCCGCTCCAAACTTTCCCAAAGCCCCCTACAGACCTGTCACTATGAACAATATCTCATGTATATTGTATTAAAGCTTGTACAGAGTACGTTTACGTTAAGCCTTTTTTTTTGTTTTTAATAGAAAGTTTATTAATTATAAAAATGTAAACATCGTTACAAAAAGATTAAAAGATTTCAACAATATAAACTATCTTTGTGTCCACCTTGAATGACAATATAGCCTAATGATTCAAGACCTTTTAGATAATAATATATACGTATATATATTTCCTACGCTATAAAATAGCAGTTAATATAACTTATAAATAAAGTTTTAAGACGGCAAACCATTAGTAGAGGTGTATGAACGTTCCTGCCGAGGAATCACGTGACTTCATCAGTACGCGTATCTTAAGGTTACAAGTGAGGGGTCAAGAGACGACATAAGTAAAGATGTCTCAACGTAACTGCTGATGTGGCGCGTGATATCATGAGTAAGGGTGTCTGAAAGTAACTGCCGAGGTTTCGGTTAGAATGATTTCCGACTATCTAATTTTAGTCTTGAAAGGAAATTGAGGTGTTTCAAAGACAGGAATTGATCTGTCAGAATAAGTAAAGTAAAAACAAAGAAAACAAAAAAGTAATACTGATGAGTACAAGGATAGATAAATTTTGCATAAGAGAGGCGGAGCCTTATAAGAAAATTTGAGTCTAATTATATGATGGTCAGCTAAATATCGTAAGCAATGAATAAAGAAATATTTTAAAGATACAGTTATAAGAGCAATTTACTATTGTTTTCAGTTTTCTAGTTTTGGGAAAAAACTATTTCTAAATGGTGATAATTTTTTTACGAGTGAGAAACTCACATGGTAAATAAATCGTATTCTAAAATTGAGATCTAGTACAAATTATAAAGTATACAATTCTTTTGTACTATTCCTATGCAAGCGTTATATGAATAGTTACTTCACGTACTCTTCGCGTATCGTTCCCTTATGGTAGAGTCATTTCCATAGAGATACAGGAATAGAGTACGCTAGAGGCTAAATACAACGATAAAGGTAAAGAGAAAAATAGTCGCCGAGTGTCCTCACTGTATCTTTGTAACCAAGCGCTGTAATTAGTTGCTCACCTCCATTCCCCTTGTCTCTTAAAGAATAGCTAATAAAACAAAAGACACTCGTCAATAATCAATTTGTATTCCTCTATCCCTTCCACTTACGTGTAATAGTGTAATTAGCGTACTTTATTCTTATATCTTTATGGTTATTACTATGTTAAAGTATACCTATTGTTCGTCATACTTCATATAATATGTTGGTCAAAACAGTGTTATTTCGAAGCAAAGAATTACAATAATAATAATTCAAACCGAAAAACGAATGCATAAATGTAGGAAAAAAATTAATATATTGAAAATCCATAATGAGGATAAAAATATTCACATCCGAGGGTTGGCACGCAGAGGTCGCAGTCGTAACAGTATGTATATACACACATATATATATCTTACTATATATACAAAAAAGGACTAAAAATTCTACGCCCCTCCTTATCTCCCCTCAAATTGTGGGTTAATTCGTTATATTTTTAGGTATTTTAAGTGATCGTCATTTGTTTGTGCTCCCATAAATCTCCTTTCTGGCCGCACCTCGAAAAATCGATCGTTTTCTTCGTGCCTTTATGTAAAAATCATTTTTTCAATTTTTTGTGGGCTTTTCTCGCTCCCCTTTCAAGAACTTGGAAAATTTTCAGGGATTGTCGACGCCCCCTCAAAAACTTAGAAATTTTTCAGGATTTGTCTGCCCCTTCTCAAAGACTTAGAAAATTTTCAGGATCTGTCACCTCCTCCCTGCACCCCGTCAAAAACTTAGAAATTTTGACCCAATGCTTATTTTCATAGACGAAGATGGCCGAAGTCACCCGAAAGACACTATATCGCCGAACTCAGCCAAACAAACGACTAATTCCGATTACATACGAACCACCTCACAAAAGCCCTCTGACATCGTCGACTATTACCGAAAACAACCAGATTTAGCCGAAGCCGACCCTTTACATCAACTTAGAATTCTTTATTTTTCCCGCCCAACTGATTTAATAAATAGACAGATGCAGGACAATCAAAGGGACCGGTAATGACAAGAGTTATGTAATGATAACAGCAGAATCGTATGCTCTAGCTCAATACGAAATAAAAATATGATACAACTCAACTACCTACAACCAAATAACCAAATACACTCGCACGCTTATGAGGTAAAGGTCCGTATTATGAGCCAATAACTCGGACACGTTTTAATTATCCATCGATTTTGAAAAAATAACAACCATTAATGTTTTGGCACCGTTTCCGCTAGACTCTAGAGAACAAATTCCGACAGGAAAAATGATAAAAAAGAGTTCACGAACAAATTTGAGTAAATAAAAAGCCAAGTCATTTTTTTTACATATTATTGGCCTCCTATCTTTACTTTGTCCACCTGGCTCATAATGTATGTCCATATTATAAGCCACGCAAAAAATTACGTATACACAATTAAAATAAAATTATGTATGGTAATTATTACAT
The DNA here is from genome assembly GCA_030522625.1 of Copidosoma aretas. Taxonomy (NCBI): domain Eukaryota; kingdom Metazoa; phylum Arthropoda; class Insecta; order Hymenoptera; family Encyrtidae; genus Copidosoma; species Copidosoma aretas. The sequence continues at coordinate 17,381 of JAPYYV010001936.1, forward strand.
ATGTTTTCAATGTTAAAGTAAAGAAATTTGTATTCGTGAATAAGAAATATTTTATTACTAAGCTTATCTAAATTATTTTTATACAAATACGATTTAAGTTATTTTAAACTTAGGCAAAATTATTAAGATTCATTTGCCTTGGTTTTACATCTTTAAACATTTAATTCCTTTAATCTATCGCTTTTGTCGCTTCTTTGGCTTCTTTCATTACCTTCTTTTTTCATCCAACAATTTTTTTCTTTCTGCTACGCGCATTTATTTTCTTGTGCTTCCAATACCTTTTGGTTTTTTTTATTTTCTTTTTAAATACACAAGTCCCAAAACTTACTTGACGTTGCAGCTGCTACCATCGCAGATTTTTTAGATTTTTCAAGATTTTCTCTTTTTTTGTAGGTAAATAATAGGTGGGTCGTAAGAAACAATCAGAGACGCGTTTACGTTTAAAAGTACATGTAAGTAGATACAAATATTTCAAGAAAATCGAATACGCTTGGAGTACAAGAAGTATAGAAAAAAAATAACGCTTGATCCAACCTTTATAATTTTCTTTTTTGTTTTTAATGGATTACTGTTTCACTCGATTAATACACATTGATATTGAGCTCTTCAAAATAATCAACAGACTCTATTTTAACATTATTTGATAAGGTAAAACTGCCACTAGACTTCAAAATATTTACTGTATCATCATTAATCACAGGTATTTGTGCCTTATCTAAATCTTCAATCTTATCCTGAATTTTCTTACTATAACTAATTATAGAACAGACAATGGGTGATCTTTCTGTCACTGGTGCAAGTGGAATTTCTTGGTCGATAAAAACTACCTTTATGCTCGAAGATTCATTAGTTGAAAAATAGCCTAAAAAAACATCTTAAGGAAGCTCTTCAGCATATATATGTAGCAATAAACTTCAAATGATTATGTAACTGAAATTTAAAACTTAATAATGAAGGGGATTGTTCTATCAAAAGGGGATACTTAATACGTGGAAAAAAAAAAATTATTTCGTAACATTTCCTGTTTCGCATGTGCGTATAATTTCAGTTTTTAGAAACATTATGGTAAAAAATGACTTTCTTATTGGTTTTTTATCCGAATTCAAATGTTCAAAGTTTATTTGACTCTTCAAACGATTTCAAATAGGGTTACCATGAAAAATTTCAAAAAATTTTAATGTGCAAGAAGTTGGATGGTATCATTTATAGCGAGGCTTATAGGTAACTAAAGCTTTCACATGTTTTCGTATGAACAATACCGTCTAACTTCTTAAATAATGAAAATTTTTTGTAAATTCTCAGGGTAACCCCGTGTAAAATCGTTTGAGGAATAAAACAAACTTTAAATATTCAAAATCGGATGAAAAACCGATAAAAGATTCATTTTTTACGAGAATGTTTCTAAAAATTGACATTATTCACACATGCGATATAGGAAATTTTATGAGATAATTTTTTTCTCACTAATAAAGTACCCCCTTTTCGATATAACAATCCCCTTTATTTTTTAGTTTTAAACGACAGCTCTATAATAAGGGCTATACATATATGCTGGAGAGCCACCTTAAACTCTCATTCTTGCAAAAAAATTGAGCAAAATTAAATTATAAAAATTTGTTAAGTTTTTTAAAATTAAGTAGGTCAGAAAAATCAAATGTCAGCTAAAAATTATGTCACATAAAAAGTTCATCAAAGTGTATGATAAAAATTAAACTGTTCTAATCAAATTTATTTTAAAAAATATATGAAAAAATAAATGAATAGAAGTCAAAAAGTGTAAATACGATTAATGTACAATAATTGATTTTTTTCCAAACAAAATATATAAATGAAAGAAGTGTAAAAATAGAATTAACGCACCTACTGTTGTTCTACTATTTTATGATGTAAATGAGGTACCAAGAGTTTTTTCTGACTGCGTGGAAGCTAATTCTTTATCATCTTTCTCTATGCTCTTCGAATTTACATTCACATTTTCTTTTAGTCTTATCCAATACTCAAACAAACCTTTGAATTGCTTATTACCATTCTATATTCCACTTGATTAAGATCCTTCAAAACCGTTTTGTAATTGTTAATCAAGAGATTTTTCGAATTCTTCCAAAAATCCACTACCTACTTTACAAAGAGCTATTTCTGGTTTTGTTATGGCATTCTTCTTTTTTTACAACATATACATCATAATCTATATCATTTTCGTTAAAAGGAAATAATCGAGTACACATGAAGCCACTTCAAAGAATTGAAGCTTCATCTTTTATATTCCCAAGTAGAACTTTGATAACATTCAGACAAAGTTCTTTTTTCAGACGACTCAAATTATTTTCTGTTTTCCACTTGTTGACAGTTTTTGACCAGATTGCTTTGAAATTTGAAAAAAAGACACATCTAACGGTTGAGATATATGGGTAGAGTGAGAAAACAATATAATAATTTCAGTATTGTAATCTTTACAGAATCTTATCAGTGGTATGGAAGCATGGAATGAATGACCAACCAAGTAAATCACTATGGGGAACTCAAGCTCATTTACAATTGCCCGAGGATAAAATACATTTGTTATGTATTCATGAAAAGTCTTAGTGGTCTGCCAACCACTTTGAGAGTTTTCCAAGCCCCAATCTCGTGGACAATTTGTTAAGACTTTCTCTAGAATAGCACCTTTATATTTCTACATTACCATAGGAGGGGCGCGAGTGCCCTTAGCGTTGTACATAAACATGGTGGTAAAGTTTTTTGTTCTCGTCACCATCAACTTGCTTATACACTTTTTTTGATCATACTGTAGTCATGACTTTTTTGGCTTTTGGACACAACTCTACACTTGTCCCATCATAATTAAAGACTTGAAATGGTTTTAAGATAAGCAAGTTTTTACTTTCCAAAAACGACCGGAATCTTGAAAACCATTCTCTCAAATGCTTTTCAGTTACCTCTGCCCGTGCCTTGATTAAATTTTGTCCCATCCTTATTGTGAGTTCCAGCTGACGTTTGAAAAAACCTTCTGTCCAGTGTCATCCAGGTCTTTTATTGGTAAACTTATTCTTTAAATTTGATGATTTTACATACTCTTGCATGCGATCTAAAAGTTCTTCATTGTTTAAAGGGTTCGCTCCCTCAGCCTACTAACATACGATTATGTTAATATGTAGAATCAAATACGGTTATGTACGATTCTTTAAGAAATTTTAGAACAAATTAAAACTTTAAGGTTTTTTTAGTTGCAAATTTCAGTGTTCGTGAACAATCCAGCAAATCAAGTAAAATATATAATTTCTACTAATACATAACGTTAACTATGTTTTGATAAATGTCAAGTATTTATCAGTGAGTCTACAGTTTGTACTGTAACTATAAAGTTGTCTGTCAAGCGTGGGTGACCTGATGTCAACGTCTTTATTTGCTTGTAATTTACCCATTTCTTGCTCTCTCACTCTTTAAATTTGTGGACGTGTGGTCCGAGTGTTGCTCTTTTGATTTGTGTAAATATTATTTTCCAAAACTGTGGCAAATTTCAGAGAAACGACAAAAAATACAAAGACATATTGCAGCACCAAAAAAGGTTTGCGAATGAAAAAGGAAAGATAAAGGGGATGAAATAGATTTAGATTTACAAATATCATGTTAGGTTTAAATGCAAACATACTAGCATATATATGACAAACAAAAGAGGGAAGGGTTAGCTTAGAAATAGGCATAAGAAAAAGAAATACATTTTCTTTTTGCTCATAACAAAAATGGACAAGAGCAGGTAGCCTTATTTATGACTAATCGAAGAATTAACAGACTTCATGAATAAAAATAATACAAAATAGGCAAAGAAGTTTATTTGTAGTATATACGAAAGTAGGGGATTGGAAAACGATAGCATGTATAAAAAGAAATACGAAGGAAAAAAAACTTGAAAAAACAAAGATAATTTTACAAAGGAAAGGAAGACTTTTGTCAATCAGAAAATACAGAAAAACTATATGGTAATTGACAACTCTATCATCCGTTAAATGTAAAAAAAAGTAGAGAGAAAAATAAAGCAAAAAAAAAGATATAAGTTAGTTTAGAAGTTTGTAAGTGATAGACTGTAGGATATGCAATAAAAAAAAAAATATAAAGCACACATTGCTATGTAAAGAGGAAAAAAAAAGATAAAATAATAATATCAGTAGGAAATATAGGATTGAAAGATAATGGAGATATATGCAGGCGGGAGATGATTCATGTAAAAATATAGGATATTTATGTGGATAAATAACGCATAACAGTGAAGATTAAAAATTCGAAAATATGTTATGCGTTATAAGTTATGATATTATGTAAGTGTAAAAATAGATTCTAACATTTTGTTGTCTGTTGAATCAATGACATAAGTTACTCTATTGAAAATAATACCAGTACCAATATAAGCCAATACAATATTCTAATAGTTATGAAACAAAAAAAAGAAATGTTGAAGTAGATAAAAATGTATATACAAAATAAAGAGAAATAAATAAAAAATTAACATTTAAAACTGTTAAGAAATAATTTTAAAATGATATCTTATTATAAACTTATATCCATAATCGATTCTAAAATAATCAAAAATAATAAAATAAGGCTCTTAACTTTTACTGTTATAATAATGACTGCGTAAATATTGTATTCATATACTTATGTATTAATATTAACCTTAAATACCTATTAGAGTAATTATCAGTTCAAAATTATTAACAATTATTTGACGAATCAGTACATTCTTTCATATATTCACTATGTTTAGTAGAGGACATCAAAAAATAAAACTCGGTTATAGGAGCATGACTGTTTATTAATGACACATTGTATCAATATTTCGCCATCATTCTGGCGGCCTCTTCAGGACACAAATTAATATGTCGGTGCCAGGACAAAACGTCACACGGACGGTCATGGCGTGAAAATTTACAGACACATCATAAAAATAACTATGTACATTGTATTAAACAACACCGTAAAATGAACATAGTTATTTTTGAATAGTTATTTTAGTTTAGTTTAAATATATTATAATAGTTTAGTTATTTTTGAAAAAAAAAATTTCTCTAACTAATAATCCGGTCGCAAATACAATAAACCACAAAAATCATCTTTTTCGTTCTGTTTAAATAGCGATTCTTGAAGTACAATTACGATGCTGAAAATTCATCAAAATATAGATTATGTTATGTACAAGTAGCAGTCTACAGCTTAACTTGATCGGCTAAATAGTTCACGAACAATATAAATTGCAACTAATAAACTTGAAAATTTAAAATTGTCGTGAAAATTTTTCAAGTGGTCGTACAATACCGTAATTGAAGATAATCGAATATATTATTATTCTATTGTAAAATTTGTGATTTTATTATTTTAAACGAGCATTTTGCAATAAAACGGTCTAGAGCTTAATTGCATTTTTAATATCTTTTAGGTTTATTACAATTAGACAATGGTTTTAATTACATCGCATTGCTTGAATTTTTCTTTAATTTCACAACTGCTTATTGCTATTTGTATTGTTGCTTAGACGAATTATAACACATTTTTTCGTACCGTATGGAAATTGGATCGCTGAGCGGGACTTTCCTTGCAAAATATTAACAATCGAAATATTAACAATGGTGGTATGCTCTTTTGCTTGCAATGTACAGAAACATTTTATTTTCTTATGGAGCTTTTTCACATCAAATTATTGTGTGACCTAAATAGGAAAATTAGTACAAACAAGTAATTGAGAGTTTGTGTTTAACGAATTCTCGTTGTTGCTCTTTGTATATTAAAATTCGCATGGATGTACCTGAATTCACAGCTGATCAGTTGAGAGCACAGGAAAAATAATAACTACGGTGGATTTAGTATTACGACGTTTCGTCAGCTTGGTTTGTTGACCTCATCTGGTGTGATCTTTATTGATAAAACAAACATACAGCATTCTTTAGTTAAAAACAACGCACAGCACTTGAATAATGTTAACAGTGTAAGAAAATATTATGATACATCACATATATAAGATATCTCTAACATCGACATAGAAACATTCATGCAAACTAAGTGTAATAACAATTAAAAGTGTATAAAATGGATGCACGGTAACATAAATAATGACTAGTAGACATGTAGGCAGAAAATTTATTTTGCGATTTGTGGGCGCGAATATTTATATCCGTACGTGTTGCATGTACGTTCGTCACTGAAAGGAAACTCAAGCTGTTCGCACATATTTATACTTAATTTAAAGACCGAACCGTTACAATACATTGTAGAGATTGCTGTAAATGGTGCTCAAATTTTGAGTGTCTTCTTTCTTATTAATGGAATGAGACGTACTATTGATAAATAACATTTCGGAAATGATACATTTTTTGTAGTTTGGTTACATAGATCTGAAATAGAAACAATTTTGTCCGATTCCAATAGTGCTAATCATCACCTTAAATTCACACATGAAATAGAAGTAAATAGATCGATTAATTTTCTTGACATCAACATGACTATACATAATTCAAAAAAAATTTTTTACTGGTACCAAAAATCAATAGCCTCTAATAGGACGATCATATACTTCTCCAATCATCCGAACAAAGTCAAAAGAAACATTATTTTTAATCTTGTTGATCGAGCCATCTTATTATCTGAGAAACGGTTTCATAGAAATAATATACAACTTGTATAAGTAATATTGTTAAAGAACTCGTACCTAATAACTGTTACCAATAAGTATATTAAAATTAGATTAACGAAAATTTCCGCCGACGTTTCCACGCAGATACAACCAGTAAATACAAGCTCACAAAAAGTAATACATCCGGTAATATATATTACTCTTTGTAAGCTAATATATAACACTTTTTGTGAGCTTGTATTTACTGGTTGTATCTGTGTGGAAACGTCAGCGGAAATTTTCGTTAATCTAATTTTATTATACTTATTGATGACAGTTATTGGGTACAAGTTCTCTCACAATATTACCTTTAAAAGTTGTCAGATAATAAGATGCCTCGATCAACGAAATTGAAAATAATGTTTCTTTTGACTTTGTTTGGATGATTGGAGAAGTAATTGATCGTCCTAGTAGAGGCTATTGATTTTTGGTACCAGTAAAAAATTTTTTTTGAATCATGTATTTAAGTCATGTTGATGTCAAGAAAATTAATCAATCTATTTACTTCTATTTCATGTGTGAATTTAAGGTGATTATTAGCACTATTGGAATCGGACAAAATTGTTTCTATTTCAGATCTATATAACCTAACTACAAAAAATGTATCATTTTCGAAATGCTATTTATCAATAGTACGTCTCATTCCATTAATAAGAAAAGAGACACTCAAAATTTGAGCACTATTTACAGCAAACTCTACAATGTATTGTAACGGTTCGGTCTTTAAATTAAGTATAAATATGTGCAAACAGCTTGAGTTTCCTTTCAGTGACGAACGTACGTGTGACACGTACGGATATAAATATTCGCGCCCACAAATCGCGAGGTATATTTTCTGCCTACATATTTACTAGTCATTATTTATGTTACCGTGCATCCATTTTATACACTTTAAATTGTTATTACAGTTAGTTTGTATGAATGTTTTTATGTCGATGTTAGAGATATCTTATATATGTGATGTATCAAATTTTCTTACACTGTTATCATTATTCAAGTGCTGTGCGTTGTTTTTAACTAAAGAATGCTGTATGTTTGTTTTATCAATAAAGATCACACCAGATGAGGTCATCAAACCAAGCTGACGAAACGTCGTAATACTAAATCCACCGTAGTTATTATTTTTCCTGTGCTCTCAACTGATCAGCTGTGAATTCAGGTACTTCCATGCGAATTTCAATATACAAAGAGCAACAACGAGAATTCGTTAAACACAAACTCTCACTTACTTGTTTGTACTAATTTTCCTATTTAGGTCACACAATAATTTAATGTGAAAAAGCTCCATAAGAAAATAAAATGTTTCTGTACATTGCAAGCAAAAGAGCATGACGTCATTGCTGAAATTGAGATTGTTAATATCTTGCAGGAAAAGTCCCGCACACTGATCATATTTTCACACTGTACGGAAAAATGTGTTATACTTCGTCCAAGAAACAATACAAATAGCCATAAGCAGTTGTAAAATTGAAGAAAAATTCAAGCACTGCGATGTGATTAAGACCATTGTCTAATTGTAATAAACCTGAAAGATATTAAAAATCCAATTAAGCTCTGAACCGTTATTATTGCAAAATGCTCGGTTGAAATAATAAAATCATGAATTTTATAATAGAATAATGAAATATTTGATTATCTTAAATTACGGTATTGTACGACCTCTTAAGAAATTTTTACGACAAATTCAAATTTCCAAGTTTTTTCGTTGCAAATTATATTGTTCCTGAACTATTCAGCCGATCAAGTTGAATTGTAGACTGCTACTTGTAGATAACATAATCTGTATTTTGATGAATTTTCAGCATCGTAATTGTTTTTCAACAATCGTTATTCAAAAAGAACGAAAAAGATGATTTTTGTGGTTTTTTGTATTTGCGACCATATTATTGGTGAGAAATTTTTTTTTTTTTATTAATTGTAGACAATTTAGCAAACGTAAAATTTTAAACAAAACATTTTGCTTTACGGCCTTTTATATTTCTTTTACTTGATGAAAAAAAACACCGATTTTTGGCAGTAAGTAGTTAATAACTTGAAATAAAATCATACGTTTCTGTTTTAAAATACTCATGTCACATAAAACAATGTTTAGTCGCGATTAAAATATAAAAAAATAGTTTGGATTTCCCGGAAGAAATTTTGACAATTCGTCTAATCTATAACGTGCCTATAGAATTATAACTTAAATTACTTTTTTTTCATGAATTGGAGGATGCTGATGGTCGGCGCCCGAGGCTCGCAGGAGGGCAAAGCCCTACTAGTAAATATACAATATATATATATATATATATATAAATATATATATATATATATATATAATAGTAGGTCTTCGCCCTCTGCCCGCTCTACGTGCCAACCCCCATGTTTCCATGTTTTTATACTCATGCCTGAATAATAAATACAAAAGTTTACTCTTTAATACACATATATTCGTACAAACATAGATAACCAAAGCGATCTCATAAAAATTCGCTGATAATTCAAACAAACATAGTGAATATATGAAATGAATATACTGATTCGTAGAATAGTTATTAATTTTGTTCTGATTATTACTATAATGGGTATTTAAGGTTAAAATTATTACATATATATATATGTATACAATATTTACGCAGTCATTATTATAACAGAAACAATTAAGATCCTTTTTTTAATATTTTTGATTATATTAGAATCAATTATGGATATAGGTTTACAATAGAAATTCTTTCCTTAACAGTTATAGATGTAAATTTTTTATTTTATTTTTTTTATTTCGTATATACATTTTTATACACTTCAACATCACTTATTGACTATACTTCACTTATTGAAAACTTATATTCACAATTTATTTACAGTGTATGTTGTAAAAAGTGAGCCATAAATGCGATCGGATAATAAGTTATGTTTGTATATTCACCGATAATTTTTTTGTGTACGGATGTTTTCTTTGTCCCTTCTGAAAATCGATCTACAGTATTTTTAAGGTAGTATATTCGTGACACCAAAATTTTATTATATTCTTATTGTCTTGATCAGTTGTATATTATTAGTATATTTCTACAGTGATTGATCAATTTTGATTCGTCTAATTTCATGAAAGTTTTTCAGTGACAATTAGAT
>JAPYYV010001937.1:0-22345 GCA_030522625.1 Copidosoma aretas
ATTAGGAACAAAATAAGCCCAAATACTAATGGATTGGATAAAAATTCGCGTGACGCAAGAGTTTATATAATTTTTCGGGCTTTCTGGACCACTGTGCGTTGTAGAGAAGACCCTAAAATGTATCAGGAACATCTTGTAAAAAGGTCAAATTAACTAACAGAACAAAAATTGTGACCAGCTTGGCTGGTTGACAGCCTATTTATGGCCACGGCAACGCAGTCAAAAGTGCGCATGTTACAGACTGACAGTTTTTACCTTGGTCTATGACTGCGTATACATTCACATGCTTATGGATGTATATGTTCATCACATATGTACAACGAAATGTACTTAATTGTTTCCTAAAATGACATTTTTTATAGGATTAATTTTAGAATCAGTCATATAAAGTTAAACGAAATCCTAAATTACTTACGTCCAACTACCTAAAGTGTAGCAATAAGCTCACTATCCTTGAGTAAACATTAGTCTGATAAGACAGCAGAATTTTTAAAGATGGTAGTCAGGGTCTTATAGACGATATAATAAGCTATTTCGTTGATAGAATTTTTTAGAAGTCCATGGTTAAGATTTACCATAAGTACTCACTTTTTTAGAGGTTCGTTGTAATAAGTAGACTACGTGTAAAGTAATTTTTCTTTTAAATCATTGAGTTGTAGAAATCTTAAATTAGACGTTAAAAATATAGACCTTATTCAACTTATTCTTTATAGCTCATATTAGAGTAATGGACTAGCACAGGATAGGCCATAGAGAAATTTTATGGACCACTGCTCTACAGGAGAGGACTAGGTCATAACACTTATAACAGACTTTGGAGACAACCGTGGGATAACTAGAGATTATTACCTAGAAGATGCCTGAAGACCATCTTGTAAGAGTGAACAATGTTCTCGACGTGTGAAACTTATAATTATCTTAGAAAATTGAACTTTATCATCATAAAGGTGTTATAAATGAAAATAAATAAGCGGTCGTTCCGATAATTATTTTAAGAATTGATAAAATTCAAATAGTAGTAAGCAAATATTAAGTAAAGAATTGATAATCATAAGTATCAATACAAATAAATTGAGCTATAAAAAAAAGGATAAAAAAACTGTGTATAATACAACTAATCCAATCGCTCAGATAAATAATAAAAATTTGAGGAACCCTATATTTCTATTTACAAATCTCTCCCATGACATGTCTATACTAAAAATACGATAACTTTATCTAATCAATCATAAAATAGTTCTCTAGAGGTAAGAAAAAAATGTTGATGAAATAAAAAACATTTTAAAGTGAAAATATATAATATAAATAAATGTGAAAAAAATTTTATACATAATGTCGTTTTTAAGTGCATAAACTTAATGGGTTGGCGCAAGCAGTGCGCAGGGGGGGGGGAGGCTGCCCCACGTATACACATGTATATATATATATATATATATGTATATGTATATATTAATTATTCCTAATCTTAAAAAATAATTAGAGTCATCAATACTATTGAGTTAGTAATAACTATTTGCCTAATATGTAAGCTTATTTCATGTTCTGTCTATATATATTTTATTTCCAAGAGAATTTTTAAGTAATTTTTTTGGTTGTTTACGTGTTTGCGCATGTACGTATATAAGAAAAAAATAACGTTTAAGATGTAAAGATCCAATAATACAAGTATGAAAATACACGTCATAATACGGGAGTTATAACAGTAGGAAAACTCAAAATTTACAGTCGTAAATTATCTAAAGACGTCATTTTAAGCCCCTAGCAATTAAAAGACAGAAAATCGATGCAGAACGATTCAAGTAAATATAGTACGGAAGATACAATGGAAAAAAGCGCAAAAAAAATCTTTATTCTTAGGAATAGAAAAGGATAGAGACAGATCTAATATAAATTACATTGGAAGCATTAAAAGTTGTCAATAAGGTCATGCACCAATGAACCTAGAAGTATCGTTCCTAACAAAAAATTATCGTCGTACACAGAAAAAACCGCAGGTAGGGTGCAATGGGTAGTCACAGCAGTTTTAGCCTTAAGCAAAAGTGCTAGAGTAGAAAGTTTAAACAAACATTATTTTTTATGGACTAAGTTATTAAATTATATTGCACATTCAAAGCTAAGACTTGCCGATGAAACAGAATAAAAATATGTAGACAGAAAAGAAAGCAGATTCAAAATATGAAATGAAGTTTGGATGCAAGGACAATAGGATGAATACAGAAACTGGAGGCTGGCAAGGGAGGCATGGATTTGGAATGAAAAAGGAATTAAAATGGGCAAAAAATAGATAATAATGTAAAAATATAATGTTGGATTAAAATCCAGGTACACCATAATATATATGGGAAGTGGAGGCGGGAGGGGTGAGCCAAGAAATAGGCATTAGAAAAAGGATATTAATTTACATTTTAAACATAAAAAAAATGGACAAGAGCAGGTGGCTATATTCATGCCTAATCAAAGAATTAACGGACTTCGTCAATAAAAATCATACAAAATTGTCAATGAAGTCAAAGTTGTGCATGAATAAGTAGACAATTGGAAAACAATACGATTTATAAAAAAAGCAACGGAGGGAAATAAGCTTGACAAAATTAAAGACAATTTTACTTAGGAAAGGAAAGCTTTATTTAAACAGAAAATATACTCTGCTCCCCCCCGCTCCCCCTGCTTCTCTTCGCGCCACCCGCTCCACCTGCTTCCATTCAGCTCCCCACCAGACTCCTCTCTACCTCCCCCCCAGCTTCCTCAAACAGGTTTTTCCTTTCGTAATAAATTTTGACGTCACTATTACTTTCTTATAAGTATAAAAATACCTATATAAAAATATAACTTCTATGAAAATTGATTATGTAGCAATTAAAAATAATAAATAGAATAACCATATTCATAATCGTAAAACAAAAATTTATGATTATTTCTATCAAAGCCGTGAAAAGAATCCTATACATGAAAACAAAAAGTATGATGTGAATTTTAGCAGGATTATTTGTATACATATCAAAATTATGAAGAACTGTTTCAAGAATCTACAAATAATACGGACCGTTGATTTGACAAACAAACTTCATAGCTTATAGATTAATACACATATTATCGGAGCGTGGGCAATAGCATAAATCTATCAAATTCACAAGGCAAGGAAGAAGCAAAAGTACTTTAAGACCACACAGAAGTGGCTTTTTAAATATAATATACAAGATTGAAGAAATTATAATCGCTGAAAATGTAGTAAAATTGGTAGGGAAGTACAATATAATAAAACAGAGTTGAGCTGCTATCAAAACAAATGGAACAACAAGATGCCATATTTTTGTACTCAATGATTTAATTTAAAGCAAAAATTTAAGTGAAATAAGTATAAAAATAACAAATATGTTTAGAAGGATCTGAAATATACAAAAAAAAAAAACAGTTAGTTACGGCCAGGAGCTAGCAGGTTAATTCAAAACTACGAAAAAGAAAAGGGAAGGGTGTCTATAAAGCCTGGTACTTTTAAGATAATTTTTTGAAAAAATAGGCCATAAGTACAAGAAATATTCTGGAAATAAAAAAATAAAAAAAATAATGTTGATTGTTGGAGGTGAGTAAGGGATGAACAGAGATCTGTTTGAATGCAAAGTAGATGCATTAAATGTTGAGAACTAGGACATGAACTAGGAAGTGTGGTTCTTAACAAAAAATTTTCTTGGCATGGAAAAAAACGAATGATTAGAAGCAAAGGACAGTCGAAGCAGTTTAAGGCTTAAGCAAAAGAGATAAAGTAGAAAGTTCAAATCAAAGATTATTTTTCATGAAATAGATGATAAAATAATATTGCAACTACGTAGCAGAGACTTGTGTATGAGAGGGGGGACTCCCCGTTTCTTTCCCCGTCTGAGCGAAAGTCCCAAAGCTTCTTAAACCGTCCCATCTTTTAAAACCCTTACCACATTTTTTACAAATTCTTTTTCATGTCCTTAATTATGAATTATTATATATCTATTTCAATGTGCCAATTTTCTAAACTTTTTTTACATTTATCACATTTAAATAATTTTTCCTTACTATGTTCTTTAAACAATGAGATTTGTTTAAAGTTTAATGTTGTACTGTTTATATCCTTAAAACATCATCTTACAAATTAAAATTACATTAAATATGAGTATTAAAAAAAATACCTGTAAAAAAATCATTTTAATGTAACTAATTTTAAGTGTTTAATGAATTTTAAAAATTTTCTTTAAAAATTTTACAATACATCAAGTAGACAAATTTTAATTATAATAGCCAAACACTGGAATTTACTAAGTCGGAATAATCTAAACAGTAAGGAGTTTTTTAAGCTAAAAAAAAAAAATCATAAAATCAGAGGAGAATTATAAAAGCTTTCCGAATAGAATGATGGTAATTGTATAAAATGCTTAAATAGTGTTAAAAAATGTAAAGAGCAGAATTGCATTTAATCGACGGATTCATTGTACTCATATAAGTATATAAATATTTTTATATCAATGTAATATAGATAAGATAAAATTCATTCAACGTCTAATTATTTTCAGTAAGCTCGTCATAGCTTTTATAGTTATCTACAAGTATTTAAAGTAATGGTAATATTGAACAAGAGCCCGTGAGTTAACCCAAAAAAAGGTATCATGTTTGCTCGATATGAATGCATTCTATAATATGTGCTTAGTTGAGGTTGATTATTTGTTATCTAAAATCATAATCCATTACGTCTGTGTATCTGTCCGAACTCTTAGCCCAAGCATAATTTTTTAATGTTCTATTATTTTTTAAATGTAAAATTGTTTTAAAGAAATATTTTCAAAACAGCTTAAAAAAAAAATTAGAATATTTATAAATAAAAAAAAAATAAAATGTATTTTAATAATCGTTTTTTGAATTAAAAAATAAAGTAACAATAAGCTTTTTTAATAGATAGGAGAAACATTGATTATTATTTTCATAAATTTTACATCATTAGATAACTATTCAAATCATTTATCTTATAACTATGTATAATTAGAAAATTGTCGAGCAGAGCAGGCTGGTAGGCAAATGTACACATGAAATAAATATTATACAAAATAAGGACAGGTTGCGTCATGTAATTACACAGGTAGCAGAAGAAATAAAAATGAAAAATTTACAAAACTACAAATTATTGCAAATTGATAAATAGGATTCCACAATTACTAAGTATAAATGTGGATTATAGATAATTTCATAGAATACTAAAAAAAGAAAAGAAAGAGTAAAGATAGAATTAAATACCAGCGCAAAATGCACGAACAGAATAATAATAGATACAAAAATCAGACAAACGTAAGAAAGCTATGAAAAGTAGCAGAAAGCAGAATTCAAATGAGTCTTAAAGAGCTATCCAAAAATAAGAAAAGGAAAGAAAAAGATTCGGTAGTCAGGAAAGAGGCAGATAAAAATAATTTAAGAAATTTATCAAGACACAACAATTCTGTTTATGAGATTGCTTTAGTTATCTAGGTTTGTACGCATATATGTGTATTAAAGAATAAAGTATTTTGTTTATTATTCAGACATATGAATCAAAATATTTAAGTATAGGGGTTGGTGCGCAGAGCACGCAAGGGGCGAGTCCTCACTAGTATAAATATATATACATCCTGGTGAGTTTACATTTGAACGTAATTTTTTTTTCAATCTGCCTTCCATTCTTTCTCTTTACTTTTACCTTTCGCAGAAAAAATATATGCCTATACTTCTCGACTAATTTGTACGTACATACGCTTGTGTTTATCCAATAAGATCTAACATCATATGTTAAATCTGCCTTTTTTCTACATATCTTTTTCTACACTTAGCATTATATCTGTCATTTTTCGTAGCCACCAAAAGTTTCAACTTTGCTTGGAACTACACTTCTTGGTCTTTGCAATGTGTTCTAGAAATGTCAGTTGACAATCTCGTAAAAAATATGCATCTAATAAAAGTTTGGTACATAGCTTTTTTGTTAATCTTAACAAGCTTAATCGAGTAGTATTGTTTTCCTAGATAATTTTTTAAACACTCTGCATACGCAGCTACATTTTTCAATACTTCTCCTATTGAGTCAATTGGATTTTTTTTATCTCTTCTGGATTCTTGAAAATAAAGAATATTGGTTTTTCTAACGTTTGCTTTTAGTGTATTTTTTGTAACTTTTTTATCTACGTCTTTTAGCATTTGTTTTGTGTTTTTAGAATGATCTGCGCCTAATACAACGTCATTAGTAGACTTGAGACAGTAAATTATTTTTTTACTGTATATTCTGAATCTACTTATCATTTATATACTGTGAATGAACCTTAGTGTGACGTGCTTGATGGTTACCATTTTTGCACCCCTTTTACTGTTTCAAATAAATTTCTTAGCTGCTGGCCCGTCGAACCCTGTTATTTTGTTCATTTAATAATTTGTTTCAAAATTTTTATGATTTAAATAACTATTTCTCCTCTATAATTTCATATTGTAAATTTAACTATTATTACTATCATTCTCTGCTTTAGAGTCTACATCCACAGTATATAATTTATTGCCCCTTTCTTTCGCGTTTATTTAATTAAACTATGTAGTAAAAAAGTGTACTCCGTTATTTTTCTATCTGCTTTTAAGGCAGTATAACTGTCATTTGATGATTTACTCTCCCCTTTCTGTCTCTTCACTCTTTCGGTAAATAGAATGGAAGGCTAAGAAGAGGGGTATCAAGAGAATCCGAAAGAAAATTTTTTGAAAGACGACAGAGGATTATTGACGGGTTGGAGCTCTAATGAAGATACTCTTCATCATGCGCTATATTATCTTTCCTGTACTTTACTGGTGGCTGGCAATGCGAAGGAGAGGGGGGGGGGGTAAACACTTTAATTACAGAAAAAGCCATATTTTTTTTCTGGCGAGCGTATAGGATGCGTTGGAGACTGTGGCATATCGAGGGAAGAATGGTATGCAGTAGAAATTAAAGATAAGGCTAAGAGATTTATCAAACATGCCTTATATTATGTACAGTCATCACTAAAAGTTATTTCTCAAACTTTAATTTTATTGGAGATTTATCTGACGATTTGTAAGAGTGCAGTAAAATATATTTATTAATTTTTTAGATAGCTAAATGCAGTAAGGCAATCTTAAATACATTCGAAATTATAAGAAAAACGATACTTTTAATGTAGACCTACATATTATACAACTTAATATTAGAACTCTTTATTTTCGATATATTAATAGGTTCTTAGATAAATGTTCTAAATGATATTCATGTAATGGACTTGTCTATTTTTAAAATAAGTAGTGCGGGCCACATAGTAAATCTTAAGGGGGAATATAATAAAGGGACAATAATTTTTAATATTGTTAGAAGGTTATAAGGGGTATAAGGTTATTTACTTTTTTTGGGTGATCTATGAATTCGGGAAACGGTTGAATTGCAATATCAGCTGCAATCGGTCGTTCTCGGTAGTTTTCGACGATGTTAGAGGGGGGTTGGGGTTATTGGGTTATTGGTTTCTCACAAGTGATAATGGATATTGTCAGGTGCCGAGGGGGGCTGTGTGGGGGCTATAGGGGGGGAGGGTGATCAAGGAATTCCTACCTACTAAAATAATGGAGAAATAAAAAGAATTTCTCTATATTTGAATGGGGCTGAGAGGGCAGGCTCAACAAAAGTGTAAGGAGGCTAAGGAGATTCACGTATTAACATAATAAGTGCAGTATTTGAACTCTACATAATTTTTATGATAAATATGTAAGAGTATTTTATGAATTATTTTATTACGAAAAATTCCCTACTGCAAAATTCGTAAACATTATAATACTTCTTATGGGAGATATATTGTACACCATTTAAGGATTATATAAGTCTTAATAATATTGTATATTCAATATTTGTCTTTAGTTTTGAAAAAACATCCTGACAAAAATTAAAAACATTTAAATCAAAATGAGAATGTGACAAATCTTCCAAACTATAAAATGATATATATATACGTAAACAGGGCTGCAAAAACCCATGAACACCAAACCATTATCATAGAAATGCAGTGCCACTATAGTGTCAGATACAGGTTTACCAGAAACTTTTGATCTTTGTGTATGTCCTGAGGACTCACCAGAAAATCATTCAAAAGAATCATATCTAAACAAATTTTCCTATTTGATCGTTTCCATGGTTTTTCTTTGATTGTTCCTACTGTGTTCGATCAAACTGCCTGCGCGAAAAGACGCACTTTCCGCTCTATACACCAGATGCCAGGCCTGAAAGTCGCGTCCTGTCAAGCGGCAAAAAATTGATTTGATTAATGTATAAGCTTAGTAATTATTATTTAATGCCACACTACTGAGATGTCGAAGAAAACACGGCGTCAGCCTTACAGATGAGTCCAGGTGCGCTCTCGGGGCGAAACATCTTTTTCTCTTAAGTGTAAAGAACACGATCGCTACGTTGGTGTCCCTGACGCTGGATAATTTAACCTAACCTTCTGATGGAGTTTTATTCCTTAACGATCTTGCTTGCAGTTTTCCAACATGAAGCACACACGCATCTTCGTGTTTTCTACGCTGAGTACACGCAAAAATGGCTAATCTTAAGACATCTTACATACATTCATCCATCGCAGGTACATGCAGAGCTATATTATGTCATATGCACACAAACACTCACACGCTAGTGAAACGTGCTCGCGTTACGTCACGTCAATTGAATCAAAAAAAAACGTGAAAAATTCGTAGATCCAAGACAACATACTCAATTTTTGTCTCCTGCTTTAGTGCCTTTACATCTTAACATCTATCATTCATAATGTTACTACTAACGGTTCACACCTACATCGTAATTGTTTGGGGAGTACTGTGGCTGCTTTCTGCTTTATTCGCCCGATAGCAAAGCCTTAAATTCATATCCCGTCAAGTGGCGAAAAACAGCTTTGCTTAATATATGAGTGCGATTAGTACCATGCGACGCCACACTACATAGATGTCTAAGGCAGGGAGAACGTTGTTAGCCTAACCGTTGAGTCCAGGTGTGCTCTCGGGACCAAACATCTTTTTCGCTTTCAAGCAGACAACTCGATCACTATAGATGATATAGGATAGAGCACAAATGACTTTATTGTCATTATCAGGATAAAAAAAAATCTCACTTCATTACAATATCATTCTTACAGATCGGTTACCTATCAATATTCCGAATGTCATTTTCCGAACGGTCTTTTTCCCGAACGGTCTTTTTCCAGAACGATCTTTTCCCTGAACGACCATTTTTTTGAATGACAGTTTCCCGAACGATTATGGTCCCAAATAAATTTTTTTCCCGACTTTAAATGTTGTAAAAGTTATTTAGAAAAGTTATTATTCCAGTTATTTGGGTGCACGAACATGTTTAAAAAAATAATGTTTATTTATTTGTATGTGATTTTTTGCATAGTTTACATAGTAATTAAAGATAAAGGTACCAAAGTGAAAGTGATCAATTAAAAATTTATAAAACAATGTTATTAGCTATCCGTCTAAAAAAACAGATAAGATCTTCATCACTTTGGTAAGGTTTAAAATCTCTTGCAATTGTTTGGATTCTTTCTTGAAAAGCAATCCACTTTGCTTTGGGTCCTCTCTTAACCGATCGTCCCAAACTAAGTTCCGCGATAACAATTTCGGTGTCAGCCTGCTCTTTCTGAAACTTTGTTATGGCGGAATATAAATCTGGATGGTGCTTTCCATCTACCAAGCGAAATCGATTATGCCACTCTTCGCTAAAGTTATTAGTTTTGTGCTGCCCCATTACAGCCGTATCGGCATCCTTATCTTCGACTGTTACAGCTCGAGCAGTGCACTCTTTAGCACGTAGTAGCCGACAGTCCCAATGCATCCGTCCTTTATAAGATTTATACTATTTGTGGACAAATCCACCGAGGGGTAACTTTATTTCAACTATTTTAGCTTTCATTATATAAAAAGATAACGAATAATTTTAGCGGCGAACAGTCAGACTGGTTATGTTACTGTTGCTGATCGATAATGTAGTATATAGCAACGAACATCGAATGTTTTTATGCACCCGCGATATTGATTCTCGATAAAACAATCATTTGGAAACATAATTATTCGAGAAATTAATCATTTGGAAAATGCTGGTTCGGAAAAATTATTATTCGGGAAAATGATAATTCGGGAAAATTTCATTCGGGAAATGCCATTCGGGAGACCGGCGTTCGGGAAAATGATCGTTCGGGTAAGAGACTGTTCGGGAAAAAGACCGTTCAGGAAAAAGACCGTTCGTTACAGATCAGTCTATAGCAGGGGTTCAGAGTTATTAAATAACTCCTAAAAACTCCCTATCCTTAACATGGGAGTTTTTCGGAGTTATTCAAAAACTCTGAACCCCTGGTCTATAGACAGTATCTATGCAATTTTAGTCCTTTACTTACAACGGAAAGATTAGCTGAACAGTTTTTCATACAGACTGATAGAGAATAAAAGATTGCATGATTTTAGAATCAATCAAAACAATGTTATTGTCAAATGTTGCCAAGGTTTATTAGATCAACAATGAAAAGTGCATTACATATCTTCAAAATCTTGAAACAAAAAGAAGGTTAACAATTTCTATATCACCATCAACGTACATAAGCAGTCCAAGATACATGCATCAAGGCTATCGTGATCCGATGGCTATTAGGTCGAAGTGCCAGACTTGATTATAACTATAACTTGTGATCTCAAATGGAAATAGTTAAAAATAATATCATAAAATTTTTCAAGAAATAGTACACCGTATGATATACCAAATATCACCATTAGATTGTTTTATACAAAACTTTAATCAATTTCAAAGGATGTAACTTAAAAAATACATTTTTTGTAAAGTTCTAGCTTATGTTCATATAAATAAATTTTTAAAACGAGATCTACTATATGCATATATTTTATATAACACTACGTGCTGACCGTAAGATGATTACTTCTGTTTAAGTCGATACTGTCATATCTGCTTAAGTCAATCGAAATATTGAAGACTTTTTAAAATTAATAATTTAGCTTATGATTTTTATACCTTACACCAAGCCAGGTTTGTGTTCTAAAAAATTGTGATTATCATTACAATAACAATTTACCTAAAGCGTTCGTTAACGCTATAATATTAAAGAAAAATAAATACCCAGAATTAGACAGAAAAAGATAATATTTTTAATAGTCACGTATACAAAATTAAGAGGACAGAATAAGTTACAGCTAATAATTATATGGTTGTGCCCTATATTAGATTGTTGTTAATGAAATACAAATGTAACAAATATGTTGGATTATGTGATTCTATGCGAGGCATAAAATATAGTTTAGATTTCGTTTATAATGGTAGTGACAAAGAATTTGTGAAAATTAAAAAATAGGATAATTTCAGAAAAGAAATCCTAAAAGAAATCAAAATTAATGTTAATGGTTGGTATCAAAGTTGAATGGAATCCGCTTGGTGACTGCAAGAAACTCCAATTTCTGGTAAAAGTCATACAGTAGAAAATTTGGCAATTAATCTTAAAAATAAACAAAAACACGTTTTAAAAAAATAGAAAAAACATTGAAAATGTAATTGGAAAATGGTAGACTCCTATTACGGCTTGGTTCATCAAACAAAATTATATAATTTCGCGAAATTTTTGGAGTACGCAAATATTTCTGAGCAATAAATATTCAACAACCTACCTTAAACTAAAAAAAAAGTAAGAATGTTATAAAAAACACTGCGATTGGCAGATAAAATATTGTATTATATAAAAATCATAAGAAGTTTTTTAATTTAATTGATTATTAACGAAATAACAGAAGCAAATGTCATGAAAGACTTCAGAACGTATAATTAAAATTACTTGATAAATATTTAGATACACCGCGACTTAAATAGGTTTAATCAAACATGACTCCCAAATTGATACAATTTTCTAAGAAGCCGATATTATTATGTTATGGTTCCAGTTAAGACAATTTCTACGTCACTCTTGTCATCAGAAAACATTGAAGGAAAATGTATTTGGTACACATATAAAAATAGTTTTATGAAATACTTTAGAAATAATGAAGAAAACAAGTCTATTCAGCATATAAACAAACCTCAAAACTGTTGTTTTTTTACCTGTTACAAGATTTTCAGTAGAGGCTTTAAGAAAATAAAATTCGCACGAAACTGAATTATCTTTACATATGTGTTGACCCTCTACAACCCTTAATGCCCATAAACGACTCGAAACCCCCCACCCTCCAACAACTCCCACAATTTAGGGTAAAATCCGATCAATTCCTCCGTGACTTTTATTGTGAATTATTTCCTGCTTCTTCTTATTAAGCCCCTTACTACCTTTTTTAACGATTGTTTAATCCCCCTCTAATGCCCTGTGAAAAAAAGGGTGAAATTCGTTGAGTTTCTATGTTACTTAAGTTAGGTCCAAACTTTCGATCAACAATTACAGATTAAAAACCCTATTACCTCTATATAAATATAGGATAAGTTTACCTGATTTCTCTATAATTATTTCCAAACGCTGTTCACCCCCCACCGCCCATCTCCCGCCAACCATACACTTAAATAACTTTTGTGTATTATTCACCCCTAGAAATCTCAAAAAACCCCACGAAATGGGGTCGAATTTGTTTAAATGCTTTAGTATTGATGTTTGCTCAAAGATTTCACTCTTCTTAGGCCCCTTTATTAATTTTGAAGAAAAAAACTCTTCCACTCTCTACAACCACGCTCGTTTTATTTCCTTCTTCCAATACATTTACATAAATAAAATGTTTAGCACACTTTGATAGCGCCTGAAAGGTATTGATAATAGCGCATTAGTTTTTTTTTCTTAGATATCCAACGACTAACCGACACATAAAATTTTACTCCATAATTATACGCTGGCAAATTAAATCCAAATTTTTAATACATTTATACGTTATGGTAAAGTAAGATGGACTGCATGTTTTAGAAACGATAATAAGAAAAAGATAATACAACGTGATCAAGGTTGGTAGAATTATATATAAAACAGACCGCCCAAAATTTTTTAAATATTTAAAACAAAGACAACTATAGTATATTTTTCAAATTATTATTTACCTACATTTAAAAACTTTGACATATGTTACAACATTATCTAGATATAATATTGATTATGAAAAAATATTAAATCTGTTATCCAACTAATTACGCCAATTTTTGGCATGCTTTTTGATTCCTAAAAATATTTAGGGTGATAAGCTTTAAAGCATGTAAAAACTTATAACATGAAAAATTTCTCTGATAACAATAAGAATCTTGCTCTTCCACATATAAATATAATTTTGAAAACACGAGTAAATTCTTTGATTAACTAAAACCAAAAACAATTTATGAAGAAAAGAAGATGGATTCTAAGGAAATTGAGTTTGGTACACAAATTTTTTAAACAATATGACGACGAATAGTCAAGAAATAATCCAAAATTAAATAAATTACTACGGAATAATAAAATCAATTTACTGATGACTCTGGAAAAAAGGGCTTAGAAAAAAAAAATCTTGTACAAAAACATGATCTTTCATTGTCTCATCCCATATAAAAGATTTTTTCCGATGCTACTGACTAGTATAGCCTTAATACACCTTTCAACTAAAATGAATATTTATAAAACTATCGATTTATGGCTTAATTTAAATGATATCAACAGCTTATTTTTAATATCAATGTAAAACAAACATTGAGCGATATCTAGTTTATAAAATAAATTTTCTTATTCATATACGATCTAGTGACGTTGTTTTCTCTACATTGAATTAAAAAGAGAGATAATGTTTGGTAATAAAAAAATGATTCAAACAATTGCTCTTATCCTATGCGACAGCACAATTCATACAATGTGTGCACTTAAAATTAATCAGTGTAACATTACTTTTTATTATTGTATAGTGATTTTAAAGAAGTTATCAATAAAACCTTAATCCTACCTACTGCCCCCCCCCCCCCAATTTCTGGGCCGCGAAATTCTTGATTTTGCAGACAAATTGATGCATGTAAAAAAAAATACTTATTTGTTAGCATTGTTTCTGCAGATTACAATGAAATGTTAAAAGAAGTTTTACGCTAGTTGAATTTCCTGTTTCGAAGTTGTTTGTTTTAAAATCAATTTTTAATAAGAGTAAAAATTTGTTTCCAATTTTTTTTTTTACTATTTTTAGATATGCACATTTAAAAAATTTTTAGTTTGTAATGGGCGCAGGTAAAATGCAGGTGCTGTAGGGCACTCAGTGTTAAATATAAAACTTTTTCGTTATATCTTGTACCAAATGACAAAAAAAAATGTTTATCAAGTGTTTTTTTATATATATAAAATAGGGTGCATGATACGATTTTAGTCTGAAATTTATTAAATTCATGACAGTGAATCTAATATGGCCGATAATAATTTTAAAATAACAAGTTTTGTAGATAAAAAATATGACTCTAATCTATTAAAAATTCTAAGTCAAAAATGTTAAGTGCAAAATTTTCATAAATCACGTCATTTTTGAGAAAAAAATCGGTTAATATTTGGAATTCTTTTACTCGACAGATTTTAATAATAAAAGGTAATAAGATTGAGAATTCTCATACAGTATAATATGTAGGTGCCCTTTGGTTGTTAAGGTCGCTGATTACAAATCTAGTGTCGGGTTGAGGAAATTTAAAATAGTGTATCTAAGATGGCCCCCGTTTGTTTTAAAGTAACAGACATTTACAGATAAAAAAATATGACTATGATCTACGTAAAAATTCTGAGTCAAAAAGGTTTCTTGCAAAGTTTTTTTAAATCGTGCCTATTTTGAGAAAAAATCGGTTAAGAATTATTTGACCCTACAGATTTCAATAATAATAAGTAATATATTTGTAAATTTTTATACAGTATAATAAGTAGGTGCCCTTAAGTCGTTAGTATCACTAATTATAAATCTAGTGTCAGGTTGATAAAACTTAGAATGGCGCATATAATCATAAACCGAAAATTATGCGAAAATGCATATATTGAGCCAACAAGAAAAAAGTTGAAAAAAATTCATAATTTCTAAAAATTAATTTTAAAACTTAAATCATTAAAACATTGGGTTTAACTAACTTTCAAATTCTCTTTAATATTTTTTTTTTGTACTACGGAAAAAATGCTAACAATTTGTTATTTTTTTTTTTTTATTCATTACGCATTAATTTCTCAATGAAATCAAGAAGTTCGTAGTCCAAAAAACAATTTAAAATATTTGACTGTCGCTGGCGGCAAGGGTGTTAAAAAATCTGAAAAAAATCCAGTATTATTTTCTAATGGAGTACTATTGATTTATAAAGTTTGGAGACAAATAAATGTTTTTTTTTTCCGTTCACGTCCTATGCCCCATATGTATATATTTATATGTATGTATATGTATTAATCTTAAACTTTAACACTTATTATAAATTTAATGCAAATAAATTAGTAATAACAATTTGCTTAATATGTGACCTTATTTCATGTACTGTCTGTATTTGCTTGATTTCCAAGCGAATTTTTGTATGATGGTTTTGGTCGCCTATGTGTCTGCGCATGTACGAATTTGAGAAAAACTTAATGTTTTCGATATGATAATACATGAATACAAATATTTTAATATGCGGGTTGGTACGCGGAGCATGCATGAGACGAAGCTGCTGTAGTTATGTATATTCAGTTATTGTGAAAAATGTCGACGCGGGGACTGTTTACGCTACTGAGTATGTATAAAAAATGATATTATGATATCACGCACTGTTTACGTCGTCAAGATTATACAGTAAGCTTGAGAGTACATTTACTGTGCCATTTACGATCGGTGCCTAGTTGCGTGCATGTGTAGCTGCGCTACAGGTGGACATAAAGAATTTTACTACACTCTCAATATAATACGTTTTCATGCGCCTTTGTGTAATGCTTGCCACACGCAAACGGTACTTGAATCGTAAAATATGAATTTAGTTTAACTTTGGGTGTACGCCTTATCATGTCTTGATACAGAATTACTGCTTAAACAAACCGTAGCATTGTTCTACATAAAAAAAAAAAATGACGTCATTTCTTTTGATTTGTAATAAAGTGATGCATATACCACTATCTATCATCAAAAACCGGAAGGTGGATCTACTGAAACCTTAAGAGGGATGGGGTTTGCAACAAAATAACTTATTTTATGAGTAATTCATTTTTTAACCGGAGATAGTGATACACTAAAAAAATCAACGATAGAATAATTTACTAAAATGTATTTAATAGTCAGCAAATCAAATTTAGTATGTAGAGTCTTCATTAAATTATAATAAATCTATTTCATAGTCGACATGCAGGGCTGCTAGAAACTATTCAACAAATAAGTTCTTGATAAGCTTGCAATACGTGTCTTCAACATAGATTTACAATATGTCTCATTTTTTAAAGACTTTATTACATGGCAAGGACTTTCAGATAAATATGCGTAGAATGATATTTTTAGAAACGCTGTTTTAACGGCATTTTATAGAAATAATTAGTTTTCAAAATGTCTCTATTGGCACACTACTTAAAAAAAACTAAAGATATTATTATATAGTATTTGCATCAAGGTAAATAAAAACCAAATTAATGTAGGAATTCCAATAAAAAATTTTGTAATACACCAGATCTCGGCAAGTCTTGTACCTTTCAAATACAATTAACATATTTTTCTACATATCATAATGATGCATACAAGTATGAAGGTATTTTGATTAACTTAAAACTTTACTAAAAGTTTCTATTAGATGTATCGTAGTCCATGGATTTGGTTCTAATACATCAACGCTGGACGGGTACAACCTTATTAGTCTACATTTCTAGACTTTTACTTTGGAATTTATTTATTACAAACAGTACACGAAGCAACTATACTGTTACTTAATTAAATATTTCCGCCACCTCACAGTCGGATCCTAAGTTGTTTTAGATTAGAATGATAGCATTACCAAACCTTTGTATTTAAATATAGAAAAAAAATAGTTTTGTAAAGGTTATAAGGGGCAATACGTGATCTTTTTCCTGTGTTTAGGAGGGTGGTAAAATCGTTTTTGGGGTTAAAAAGAGTGTTAATATGATGACGACAGGTTTTTGATTCTCATCAGGCCAAAAATTTCTATAGAAATGCAAACTCAGTAGACATTTAAACCGACTGAAGCTATGGCTCACCTTCTACCGTATTTCTCATCACAAATATTTGTATACTTTTGAATTGTAACAGCGACTGCGCAACTAAAATTTTCCTAGTTTTAAAATTTACAGGAGAACTTGAAATGTGCCTTAAAGCAAAGATATATTTTTCGAATTACGTACCAAACGTGTTACCTGCTAAGTTTTGCTTGGATATCAAACACGTATTTTAACATAAACAAATTAGCAACATTTTCTGTTGTTAGAAAATATTTAACGAGATATTCAATTCCCAAAAATTTTTTGCAGCTTTGCTACTTCAATATTACGCTGTACATACGTTGTTCTTCTGAAAAAGCTTTATTTAAAATACGTATACCATGCATAAATTGCAACAGTAAATCAGATTAAAATAAAAAAAAATTTTTGTAATCTATTTACCTAATATCATTGGTGGTTATGCGCGAGTAAAATAATTCTAGAATACCCGTTGTTTTTCATAAATCTCTGTATTTAGACAATGATTTTCTATCCTAACGTGATGTATGAGTAACTTAACGTAGCGTTAAGCCTCCGCTTCGCCTCTGCCGTCAAATCATCGCACGCCCAGAAATCCAACTTTCTTGTCTTGTATTGTAATCAACTATTTTCTCTATTCTCCATCAACCTTAGCTCAAAGCTGAAACAAGAATATTCAATTCATCCTATTTTCTTTACACGATATTGGGTTATTAACAAAAAAAAAAACTTTATTT
Organism: Copidosoma aretas; assembly: GCA_030522625.1. Lineage (NCBI taxonomy): Eukaryota > Metazoa > Arthropoda > Insecta > Hymenoptera > Encyrtidae > Copidosoma > Copidosoma aretas. The sequence continues at coordinate 17,897 of JAPYYV010001937.1, forward strand.
GACCCATCGTGTGCCGCCCTCCAGTCGGCTTAAAATAAAGAAAAAACATGCTTATTTCATCCCTTCTTGCAATGTGTCCACCACACTTTCGCCCCCCTTCCTCCCTTAGCTAACATTCTTCAGCCCTTGCTTCTCAAAGTATTTTAATTTTCCCAAACGGAGACACCAGAACCCCCCAACGCCTTCCCCTCTCAATATAATCAGGAAAAAATCTGTTGGTTTTTGGATTTTTGCTCACTGCTCCCTGCCCCCTCATGTTGGCTGTGCCCCCTTACAGTCTTCTTACTTACCCTTTACCCAGACTATTTATGTCTTCTATGGCAACCTACATTTTTCTTGGCTCCTCAACAGCTCTCCAAATTTTTTCTAGTTACGTTTTATGTATACTTTTGTACAAAAATCTTGCAGCTCTTACCTCTTCCACGGACACTACATGTCTAAAATCAGTTCAAGTGGACTGTATATTGTATGCGAAGTAGGGATCAAGGAGGAAGAAGCATTGCACAAGCAAACAAGAGAAAAAAAGCACAAAAGCAGAAAAACACTAAGCCTAATACACTAATACTTGCAATTAACGGTAATTTAACAGAATACTTATAGAATGACATAATAAACACCTTCTATACAAGTAAATAATAATAATTGTCATTGGTTCATCATGTAAAGAAACAATAGTATTTATTAATTACTACAAAAGGGGATTTAAGGTTGCACGCGTAGTTTATAGATAGATACTTACTTGAAAAATGAAACGACAGAAAAAATGTTAGATATAATAATCTCCCATCATTTTAAAATGTCATTAATGGCAAGAAATCAGCTTGGTTGAGTTGTAGACGCAAACTACTACTGCACAGCCGCAGCAGCACGCTGCCTTTAAGATTTTACGTTAGTACGCGGATAGCAGCTACTGGCTAGTTTGATGGTTAACGAGTGCATGCGATTGGCTAGTAACTCAGAGCCTTTTATCAAGACATAATACAGGCCACGCGTAAAAGTACATGTATACAGATAACTGCCATCTCGTATACTCATAAGAAGCTACAGAAGGTGCTTCATTCGAAATCATTTTTTCAATCTCAAACAAACATAATCTTAGTATTTTCTACTTTAGATATTTATCGACAAACATTTTACGATTAAATAAATTTTTTTTAAAATAGTGCTATAATTTTACATGTTGTAATGAACAAGTTTTACTTAAAATTATATGTGAACTACGATATCATAATATTATTTTTAAAACTAGCTAATTATCAAGGTCAAAACTGCAGCAATAAACCCACTATTCTTGATTTGTTGAATCCATCAATAGATTTGTAATCAGCAACTTAAATAACTTTTAATTTCTTCAATGTTCCAAAAAAAAAATTCTAATCTACCTATAATATTATTGTTCTACTTTATCGGACCAAAGAGTTCTAAAATTTGATGAATTTCTTCCACAAGATTGTGCTATTCACGAAAAATTTTAAATTATCACTTTATACTTAAAATTGCTCATTTATTACAAATATATTTTTAAATTGGCTAAATTCCTCGAATTTTTCATTTTCAGGCGCTATTTTGAATCTGCCATTCGAAGTTTTGTGAATTTGACACCGTTTTAGTAATGAGCAACCCTTTTTATCTTAGAATAAACTCTTTGCATTTTTTAAATATATTACGGAACAAGTTCAAACGTGTATATAATGTATTTTTACTTCTAGAGCCTTCTAGTGCCTACATAGATCCAACTTTTATTATCTGACAATAGTTAATCGAGAGCAAATATTGTAACCTGATATAAAAAAAAAATTCAAAGAGGTAAGTTATTTATTTAGAGAATTTTAGTCTGAGAAATAAATCTCAAAAATAATAAGAAAACCCAACCATTAAACCGTTTCTGAATATTCTCATCGTATTCCAGGAAAAACAGAATTCTAACAGGTGGAAATTTTTTTCTATCGTTCGGATCCGTATTCATTTTTCTACATGGTTCAAAATTTTACTGTTCCAGAAGAAAATCCAAAATTTCGAATGTCACTGATGCCTAGGGTGTTCGATCAAAATTAAAAAAAAAATACAGTAATAATTTTTGATGTAGTGCCGTCGAATTCGAAAATTAAATGGAAAATTCATGTGAGGCGAAGTCAATAGCCTGTAATCGTCCCCCGTGCCCCTTCACATCATTCTTACTCTTAGTGATTTGTCAAAAAATATGTTAAAAATAGCATAATTGTATCCATTTCTCGTTTGTCAGTGTGACCCGCAATGCCATCCTTGTCACCCCTTCCTCATACTTTTTGAAAAGTCCTCCTCACAGTTACTCCTTTCCCTAGGCATAAGTTGTTCCAAAATGGCCGTAAAACGTTTCATCGTTCCCGTGTTAAAAAACGGCCAAGCCTCCCCCAACAGCCCCCTTTATTTTTGTATGGACACACTACGTCCCCCCTCGTCCCACCAGACTTTACATTAGCACATCTTTTTGAAAACATCTAAATCCCTTTAACAGATGTCAAAAGTACCCACAACAGCCCTTCCTGGCTCTTAAAAATTAACTCGTTCTCCCGAGAGAAAGCCAAGGTCTTCCAAGATCAGCCGAATTTGGATACCACCCCTTCCCCCTTCCACATACACACATACACGCAAACACAGTCCCGCTACATTTTCGAATCCACCCAAAAAAATTGTTTTTTTTTAATGCATCCTACGATGTCTCATTGTGACCCCTAACATCATCTATGTAATCACAAATCTTTCGGAGAAAATTCAGTGTTTGGAAGAGTCAGGAAAGGCTTTACAGCCATTAAAAACATTGTAATAATCAGTTCACAAAACGAAACATAATCTGTTTAATTGAGTTATGCATTAGGTTACTTCCAAAAACTAGTAACGTGTTGATATATTTTTTGGTATGGCTTGAATAATAATTGTTTTGTTGGAAATCATAATTTTTTGAATATGTATGTAAAAATAAATAATAAGTGACTCTAAAATTTTTTTAAATATTCATTCCTTACCACATCCTCCACAGCTTCTATGAAAAAAAAAATTTCACTCGATTTCTAGTATGATTAGTACAAAAAATTAAAAATGTCACTTTAACTTTATAAAACTCTAATGCAGCTCCGACCACCTGAATTTTTAACATCCCTTTTACATCTCTGCAGACCATTTGTTTTTTTCTTTTACTTTACTGAACATATGTAACGACTAGAAAAATTGTATAGAACATTTGCAACATTGGTACGGCGTGCTACAATGTTTATATATAATTCTACATAAATGAATAAAAAAATATGTATACCAAAGATGATTTAAGTACATAGTAATCTTGTTGTACAAGAAAAATTAATTTATTCATACAAAAAGGCGATAATTAGACTGCTACCCCTGCAAAATGCTCTACATAATTCGAGAACACAGAATTCTTATGTCAGTGTCACTCAAATGACAAATATCTTTATGTTTTAGTGTATGTAAAAATATTTATTTAAATAAGGAACTAAATTTAAACATTGTATAATGTTAAAAAAAAAAATCTATGATTTTTACATGTATCTTTTTTGTCTACATGACCTACATAATTTCGCGGAATTAAGACAAGCGTTTTCATTTATTTTTGTATAAGTCATAACTAAATTTTTATGTTTGACTATATTTTCTGTCTTATAATCACCATCAATATTATTTGGTATGGAGGTTTCATCTATAATGTTGCAGATTAATGAGAAAATACGCAGATAGCCATGGTAAAACAAGGATTTAAGGATTTCGATATTATTAAACTATGTATGTCTATACTTTTACATTAAATTATCATTTGTAATTGAGAACTCTAATCGAAGAATGGAGATTAATTTCTTCACAGAATATAAAGTGTTAGGTAAATAAGGATTGAATGTATTATTAAGGGATGGATTACGATTAAATGTCATACCTTTCTTTTCAAAAATCTCTTTGTCATTAAATTTAATAATTAAAATTCAGAATATATTCAAGTATAATTGGAAATTTTCGAATATTACTAAATTATTAAAAAAAAAAAAAAAATTTATCTTTTACTATTTTATAAAAGACTGTAATGTAAAATGAATAATAATAGTTAAACTTTATGCTCAGGTACAATATATTGGCAATCAAAACAACAAGAAGACTTACTTGATAAAAGAGTATTAAGGTATGACGTCGATGACTATAATAAATAATGATTGTATAAAGCGAGAACAAGACTATAGAATACTTTTTACTTCTATACGAGCTTACTTCTGTTCATAATGTGAAGCAACGTTCAATGCATTATTTCTAATATTTTTCTAACAAGTAAACCTACCCAAGTGTCAGTCACCGATTTTGATGAAACTTTGCATCATAAGTACTTTTTGATGGGAACAAATTTCATATAATTTTTTTGAAAAATATTGAGTTTAAAAGAAAATATTACAGAAAATGTGTTTTAAGGGTGAA
>JAPYYV010001938.1:0-33097 GCA_030522625.1 Copidosoma aretas
ACTTCGGTTTTTTGGTTTTCGTTTATTGGAATCATCGGAAAAATGACTGGCACTCCAGGTTACTCGGTATTTATTGCTTCCGAGTGAGTAGCGTTACTGTATATATATTTACGAATGCGCTGGGTTATTTGGTTATAGTACTGAGATTTTGTTGAATTGGGCGTATAGCTTCGTTTTCGACGCTCGACCCGCGCCGCCGCCGCTCCGCCAATGAGCTCTCGAGCGCCGCCAACCGCTACTATATAGCTATACACGCTGGTAAATGTCTTTAAAATCTGGGAGCCTTGGTTGCTCACTATCCTCTAAAATCTGGTAGAAACCCGCAGGCAGTGCACTCCTCGCGACGATGGTCTCCGTCGCCGATCACTTTCTCCGTGCTGTCACCTCTCTTCTTCTTTTTTGCGCTCTCACTCTGCTTCTGGACTCCAAACGTACACAAAGCTCTAAGCACCCCGATATTTCGATGGCTGCACAGAATCTCTCTCGCGCAGTGGCCCGCGTGCCCTGGGCCCATAACCTGTCGGAAATTACGGGTGGAGACCGGGACACAGGGTAAAATAAATACTCACTGATAAGAGTATTTGCTAACACTCCTTTTATTGATACAGTATAGTCTCTATCTCTATACTCTTATAAAATTACGCGATAGGTTTATAGATGTGTGTATGTGCGATTCCATATTTTATTATTAATAAAAGTGATCAATTTTTGGTGAACAAACAAATTTAGAGGCACACCTATGGGACCCGAATTTTTTTTCTTCTATATACATCCAGAAATGTCAGAAAATTTGTGATCATGTAAAAAATTGAGTGTAACAAAACTGTTTTTCAGCTTTTTCTGAAAAATAACGCGAAAATTTTGTAAAACGACCACACCGCAAACTTACGGCTTATGCGGACAACTTTTTTTCTATTATAGCTATAGCAATTGTATGAAGAGTTATTTCAAGTGATTGGAATAAGCTTTGATTTGATCTTTGGAAAAGTTAAGAAACTCAACCCCTTTAAATGTTATGGCCAATTAAAGTTAAGGCTTCAAACAAACAATTTACATCTTATTGGATTTTTTTGTAAATTTACTTTAATCAACTGTAACTCTTAACTCTTCGATACTTTTCAACGAACCAAGGGTTAATTTTGAAGTGCCTGTCATCAGCTTTAATATTGATTACGGAAAAGTCGAAAATAGTCGTCTTATATAAAGTAGGAGTGGGATCAAATGTATGTTGTAAAAAAAATCTCACCATTTTCAATGTTTTTCTTAAAATAAATTGACTGCTACTTTTAATTCCATCAATGATTTTATCTTTACAAACTCCCAAATTAAAAAAAATCAGATCAGGCTTTGATTATTTTCATTAAACACTCTAAAAACCAATCTTCAACTGTTTACATCAGCTTGAATTACGAAAAAGTCGGTAATTTTGAAACCTTCATTCCATCGATTATTACTCAATTATTCAATTTTTCATGGTGACATGCGTTCCACTGATATTCTAGGCAAATATACTAGATATTTCATGTTGTACCTGAGTCTTAAGCGTTTAGTTTGACATAAAAATTGAGTAATTGAATAATAATCGATGAAATAAAGGTTTCAATTACTGACTTTTTGTAACTCAAGCCGATTTTAACAGTTGTGGATTGATTTTTAGAGTGATTAAAAAAAATAATGAAAGCCTGATATAATTCCTTTAATTCAGGGGTTTGTAAGGATAAAATCATTAATTGAATTAAAAGTAGCAGTCAATTTATTGTAAGAAAAACATTAAATATGGTGAGATTTTTTTTACAAAATACAATTGAACCCTCTCCTACTTTATACCAGACGACTGTTTTCGACTTTCCCGTGATTAACATTAAAGCTAATTATAGGCACTTCAAAATTAACCCTTTGTTCGTTGAAAAATACTGAACGAGTTAAAAGTTACAGTTGATTAAACTAATTTTAGAAAAAAATAGATTGAGATGTAAATTGTTTGTCTGAAGCTTTAACTTCAATTGGCCGTAACTTTTAAAGAAGCTAAGTTTTTTTAACTTTTTCAAAGATCAAATCAAAGCCTATTTCAATCACTTTAAATTGATTTCCATACAATTGCTACAGCTATAAGAGAAAAAAAATTGTGCGCAAAAGCCGTCAGTTTGCGGTGTAGTCGTTTACCAAATTTTCGCGTAATTTTTCAGATAAAGCTAGAAAACAGTTTTGACACACTTAATTTCTTACATGTTCACGAATTTTCTGACATTCCTGGATGTATGTAGGAGAAAAAAAGTCAGGTCCCATAGGTGTGCCTTTAAATTTGTTTGTTTACAAAAAATTGATCACTTTGATTAAGAAAAAAATATCGACGCCATCTACGAAGACTAGCTCTATTCAGATTGTCGAAAAAATAGCATTTTTCCGAATAGCTTCACAGCAACACTAATAATTTAAAATACATTTTAACCTGATATTTTGTTAGTCAAAGCCTTTAAGAATATTCTGTAACAATTTTTGAATTATTAAGAGTTTTAATGTTCATAGCATGTTATTCGGAAAAAGATCATTTTTTCAAAAATCTGAATAGAGCTAGTTTTTGTAGGGCGCGTCGATATGGAATCGCACATAGAAGTCAACCAAAGCCTGGATGCAGCAGATCTGACGCCGTTAAGCTGTGTTTCTATAAGCCAGCCAGCATGACCGTCGCGCACACTTGCAAAGACGAGAAAAGGAGAAGGGGGAATCATCTACGGAGTGCTAGGAGCGTTGATGACAAAGCCTCCGACCTGACACATTTTCCTTTTGCCATTCCATTAGCTCCGGTCTTCTAAATTTTTTCCCCTGTGTACACAATAAAATTAAGTATTAGTAATCTCCTTGCAAATACATAGCTTTGATTAGGACATTTAAATTCATTTATTTCATCCAAATTTATGCCTCAACTAGGGGCTCTGCCCCTGCGCGCTTCGCGCGCTAACCCCTCACAGATAATAGAAAATATTTAATTTCTCGATTTTGTAAGACAAAAACTAAATACGTCAATACGATTTTTATTCAACACAAAAATGTAAACTACTGTTTTTTATATCTCATTTTCAAATTTACGCGCCCTTGACCGATCTAGACTAATCACAGAACGAATAAATCGATGACCATCAATTTTTATTATTAGAAAAAGTTATAATAATTGTAACTGTAAGAAATATTTATTCGAAACATAAAATCAATTTTTAAAACTTAAAATTTAATAAAATTTTGATTTTTTCAAATTTGATGTTTGAATTTGCCACTCTTAAGTCACCACAGCCAATCACATAAATTACTCAGTCTACTCAATCAACTAATTACAGAACGAATAAATCCATGACAACTAAAATTCATAGGTAGGAACAGATATATTAATTGTAACTGTACGACATTTATTTGAAATATAAAATCGATTTTTAAAACTTGAAATTTAATGAAATTTTGATTTTTTGAAATTTGATGTTTGAATTTGCCGCTCTTAACTCACCACAGCCAATCACATAAATTACTCAGTCCACTCAATCAACCAATTACAGAACATATAAATTGATGACAACAAAATTCATAGGTAGGAACCTGACAAATTTTTTCCCCACAAAAAAAACAAATATTGCTGCAGAAGAGGTCAAGTAAAACTATTTAAGTTTTATATGATTATCTCTTCAATTACATATTTGATATGCATACATATATATATTTATATACATATGTATACTGTCCTTACATGCTTACTTAGCGAATTGATCTAGGAAGTATAGAAAAATATGTTTCTGCTAGTAGTAAAATCACACTTTTGCTATTATATTCTCATAATCATGTAAGTTGTAGCTCACATACATGCATATTAAATAAAAATTAAATCACAAATCATGCAAAACTTGGATGGTTTTAAATTCAAAATAAACTCTCGTACTCACTCGTTTGTAAATTCATTATTTATATATATCGAGCTTCTAATACAAAATCCATGATTCGAACATAATTATTTTGGTGTGTGTGTATATGTGCAATCAAACTACGCCTACACATGATTACGCACTTGACTTCATACCAAATAAGTCCAACCATCAGTTATAATTCATACTTTGTGCCTCTATTATAAAGAACAGAGTGTATGGATCGAACAAATTTGGATGATAGGAGGAAAAGAAAAGCAATCGTCTCGTTCCTGACTGCCAGCTGGGAGTCGTCAGTGTAGAGCGCTAGCGATTTTAGGCACGCATGAACTTGACTTATACTTGCACTGATACACATATCAACCGGGAACGCGAGATTAATATATCGTGTCATGAATTGGCTTATTTTTAATCGCATGCCAATGTATAAATTCAAATTTATTTCCCATACCCACCTGTTCGTAAATTAGTATTGTATATCGAACTTCTAATACATTATCCTAACAGAATCATCTTTGCGTGTGTGTGTGTGTGTGTGTGTGTACACTTGAATTGCACCCACACAAGAATACGCACTTTACTCTATACCAAGTAAGTCCAACCTTCAGTTGAAATTCATACTTGGTACCTTCGTTATGGAGCGCGGAGTGCGTTGATAGGAAAAATTTGAAAAATAGGAGAAAAAGGAGGGGGATCGCTTCGTCTTTGGCCGCTAGCTGGGACTTGTGAGTGTGGCGTACTAGCGTTCTTAGCCACATTCGAACATAAGTAATACTTGTTTCTATACGCATATTGACTGAGGACAAAGGAGATTCATCTTTTTTTTTCCTATCTTCCAAATGTCTTCAATTTATATACTCCATGCTCTTTAATGGAGGTTCCAAGTAAGAATTTTAACAGAAGGTTGGTCTTACTTGGTATAGAGTAAAGTGCGTATACATTTGTAGGTGCGATGTAATTGTATATACTCTCACACATACACGCACAAACACACGTATAAATAATTTTGTTCGAATCATCGTATTCGTATTGGAAGTTTGATGCATATTAAATAATTGTACTATGCCACATTCGTTGCATTATTGATCATCGTCAAGTAAACACCAAAATTGATCAGTTTATTATTGCAAACATTGAATTATTTCAAGTCTTTGACTGCAGAATTAGCCATACACTAAGCATAGGTGACAAACTTTATTATATTTATTAACCTAGTATGTACAATCCAAAGCTTTTTACTTTGACAGAAAGCATGATAAGTGATACTTATTTCAGGATCAATCCAACTTACTACAGTTCTATACGTTTTTTTAGGCCATGTAAAAGTTTGTGAGCTCTTTGATTTCCTAAAACTTAATAACTTATTTGTGTACGTTTTATTCAAGACTTGTTTGTTCAATAAATCTTTTTTGCAGCAATTAGTTCTCTTACAAGAGCAGATCTGGTCCTTCTAAATTACAAAAGCGTCTCGTTACTCCTTCACGCATTATTGTTTATTTCTTAGTCGTAACCCGATTAAAGACGAAGAATTCCATTAGCTTTTTAAATTTTAGATGATTCAGTATCTATTTACTAATACAAGTGTGAATGGAAGTAAGCTAGGTTTTTTAAGTTAGATATAATTACTCTATCAATTATACAATAAATAGTTATATTCTGAGGTAATTTTATCCCAAAATTTTAAGGCTATCAAAAAAAATATGTTTTTTAGTTGAATTACATGTAATTGTTATTATTTCAATGTCAGATGCATGAGCTATGTTGTAAATTTTTTCAGATTTTTTCTAATTTACTTATCAATATATCGTGTAAATGAAAGATTACTACTCTTTGACATGAAAATAAATTTTCATATACTTATTCGTTTATAACAATGATACAACCTATTATAAAAAAATCTAAAACGATAAGCTCGTATCTAGATGTAGGAAGAAACTAGCCGTTACTTATTATAATCAGTACGATAGTCTAACTGTATTTATGTCAAACAGCAGTCATCTTTCATTCACACGATATATTGATGAATAAAAAAGGAAATAACCTGAAAGAATCTACAATACACTATATGTAATGACAGTATCATACATTTAAATGACGATGATTACATGTGATTGGCCTGAGAAATGTAATTTTTTTATAGCTTTTTAATTTTCGAATACAACTACTAGCCCTAAATATTATGAAAGTTCATTATTATAATTTTCTTTATAGTGCACATCTTTTAGTCATGACGATCATTAAAGCATCATGTATGAAATAATGAATGTTTTTATAAATATACTGAAAAATGTATGCACTAATTCGATTTGTATCAAAACATTTGTAATTCTAATAACATGTTTTGCTTATAGATCATCCACATACAAAAATTTGGTCTTATACAATCATAAAGGTAGTTAATACTTTTTTTTCTATTTTAAATCTTCTTTCTTACAACTTACGAGATGTATATTTAACTTATTTCAAAATGCAGCACATACTGGTATAGAAAAAAGGACAAATAATGATAAAATAAACTTGAGTATACCAATTTACAACGAAACCCAACATATTTCACTGGAATTTATCAAAGACGAAAATAATTTGGAGAATAATTGGAATTTCGATGAGGATGACACTTTTTTTCCTTCAGATATGCTTAGCCAAAGTATCAACACAGTCAGTGATAACTCAAGTATTGCAAGTCATCCTTTTAAAGCTGAACAGATTGCGGAAAACATTATGGTAAGTTTCTTTAATTATTCCTCTGCTATATTATTTAGTTAATACCGCGTTTGTGTATAGGGTCCTAATATTTTTTATCTGCAGAGCAAAAAAACTCTAAAGTTATAGATTAAAGTCCAATCTATTTAAACAAGGCTTCTAGACTATAACTGCACTAACTGCATATGAATACTCAGCAGCGATGTTAAAACGACCCGACGTCTATCAGACTTTAAGTCTATTGCGTGGACAAGTATATCTATATATATAATAAATATAGATGTACTTTACTACGTAATAAATATAGATGTACTTTACTACGCAATAGACTTAAAGTCTGATAGACGTCGGGTCGTTTTAACATCGCTGATACTCAGGCCAACAAGGGTCAGGAAACAAAAAAAATTTTTCCTTAACGATCTTCACAACTGCAAGCCAAATACAAAGAAAAAGCCACCTCTAGGAACATAATTTTAATTAGTTGAATATTTATCAAAATTACTGTGTAACCTTCTGATAAATATATGCTGATGTGCCATCTGAAATGTCATCTGATATGTCAGCTGATACGTCCTGCCAATGTGTCATCTGCACCTCATCACAAAATAATAAAATCGATAAAAAACTTCTTAATTTGGTAGTTTTCAGCACTGTGGAGTGGCAAATTTGTTGTACCAACCGTATGATACGTCGAAAAACGTATCTATTGACCCTAAATGGTGGCGATTCTAATTATTTTCCATTTTTTTCAGTGCAAGATGTTATTTTAGCTAATATGTCAGCTGATATATCAGGTAAGATATGTTCTGAACTTTTTTTTTAACTTACGACATTAAAAATAAGCTTTGTATGAGTTCAAAAAGTACGTTTTTCGATGTACCATGCGGATAGTACAGCCGATTTGGCACTATATAGTGCTGAAAACTGCAGAATTAAAGTGTTTTTCTTATCAATTACATTTTGTGGTAAGCTACAAATGACATTATGGCATTACATATCAGCTGACATGTCAGATGCTATCTCAGATGACACATCAGCCGACATTAATCAGAAAGGAAGCATTTGAGAGGTTGATAATAACAAATTTACTGTCAGGTTCAACAAATTTAAAATAGCGCTTCAAAAATGGCGATCGTAAACAACTTCGTACAAATTTTAATAATTTGAGTTTCCGGTGTATTTGACTGACACTTTGATATATTGTTCTTGTCAAAAGTGTCTCTGAGCAGAAAGCTCCAAAGTAGTTTGATTAGAAAAATAATTTTTTAAAGTAATTTTTTTAGAAAAATATGCTTCTAGAGGTAGCTGATGCTCCAAATTAAGCTTGAATTTGTGTTGTTTGGCAAGTAATTTATTTCGAATTGTAATATCTCGTTAAAAAATACGAAGGAATCTGGAAAATTCGAAACTCGTTGTAAAAGAAAAGTATCATACATCTAGGTGATCCTACCAGTGTAAAAAAATACCTTACTATGTTACATAACCCCAAATATTCCAAAAAACTGTTTTTTTCGCATTTTGGGGATAGGATATCTCAAAAAACAGACGTGATAGAGCAATTCCGGAGATAGATTCGGGTTCAGCGTACCGAAAACCTACAGAAAATGATACTGGTGTTTCTTTTTCCAATATTGTTGGGCTGTGTTATTATCTGCAGTGAGGTCCTTTTCATACATTGATATTTTCGACGACTTGATTATTGTCAAAAATACTATGCTTGTAACTTTTCCAAAACAGATGAAATTATTTTATTGTGAATAACGTTATTTGATGTAATTTTGTCTTAGTACTAATGCGAGCTCGTTGAATAATAGTTCATTAACTACAGCACAAAAAAATTGTATTGTTACTTCATTTAATATAATGATTATGTTGTCTTACACGAGATCAATTCTTATTTTAGGAAAATAAATAAAGGATTGATAATGCAGAGTATATTGAGATATACTTTACTCTCTGTATAAACCTAAAGTGAAAGAGAATAATGAAAATACGTAGTTGTTTGTAGAAATAGAGAAATCTCTTCCCTCCACTATTCGTCTATAAAAACCCATCTGACCAGTAGGTTGATATATCTAGGTTCATTTAAATTTTGCTGTGTGTTTAAAGACTCTCTCTCTCTCTCTCCACTCTACTGGCAGGACTCCTGCTTCACCCCTCGCCCCTCTTACTAAAGCCGTTCGTAATGCAAGAAAAAATTTATCTGTCTTTCTACGTTTTTATTTAACACACTTTATCGATCTGTCTATTTGTATGTTCGTGGTAGGGTAAGCAGAATCTTGTGATCGTTTTCTAACCTATTTATGGATAGGATAATGTTGTTTTTTCATCAGGAATACTAAGCATCTATGACATCTGCTCATCGAAAACTTGTTCATTGAATAAGATGGAATTCATAAAGTGTAAGTTAATCAGATTTTGAATGTATCCGATCATCAATAGCTCGTCTTGAATTGATCGTCAAGAAACTTGGGCGCATTTATTTCTACCAGATTTCTTAAACGATCAACTCTGTGAGGTTAAAAAACGAACACGACAACTCTAGCATGCTAGTAAATGTCTCTGTTTGAGATTATGTTTTACACAATGATCTTTTTTTATAAATTTTTTCATCACTTCTTTTATACTAAATGACACTCAAACACTTCTTAAAATCTTTGTTTTCCAAAGGGCTATTTTACTCGTTTTACTTGATAAATATCACTTAGAGCATCATTATACTGCAAATATTTTTGTCGAATTAAGTTGTATGAATCCCTGTTTTCCTCATCCACATTTTTTATGGATATATCTGATTGATATAATGCCAAATTTTTAAGATCTAGTGAAAATGTCAATCGTACAATGAATTTTGGCATAAATGATCCGGGAGCTTAATATTTTCGCCACTATGGGTGCTTCGATGGATTTTGTTATCTTCTCCAAAAAAACTTACATTACAAAATAATGCCAGTTTCAATCTAACTTCACGATAAAACCACATTTCCTGGAGGGTAAACGTGAAGAAATCTTGATTAGAGCGTACTAAGATGTCCATCTTTTTTTTTACCACAAAAACTTTTGTATTAATGTTCATTGTTGAAGCTGTAGTATAGCATTAAATATGCTAAACTAAATCAAAATACTATTGGAAGACCAATGTAAATAATTTTTCATCTTGGTTTGAAAATTCGAACATCGGAATTAGGTGGTAATAGTAGCGTGATCGTTGACGCTTCGTCTGCTTCTTAAACTTACTTTGTAGCGCTCCCGCTCTAAAGAGCAAGTAAGGAGTGGGACTCCCTTTAAACAAATCTTAAGCTGCATGATGAAGGAAAAAAGAAACCTCTCTGATGTTGATAAATTGCAGCATTTACTCTACTTGGTACATGGTTCAGATGCTTAAGGTCTTCACGGTCTTTAAATTACACCATTCAATTTCAATGTTGCTTGTGACAATCTTACTAGCCAGTAAGATGATACACGGCTACGTTTGTTTAATGATCTTGAAAACCTAAATTAACTTCCTACAGCTTAAAATTAAAATGTTCATGATCTGTATGAACTTGTAGATCAATTCGAAGAAGATTTTCGCGCCTTTTGTGATTAAGGTTGCCCTGTTGATCAGTGGAGTTCCTTGTTCATCCATTGTATAGTACGGAAGTTGGACGCAAATTCACGCGAGCGCTGGGAGATTTTTTAGGAGTAAATTGAAGGCTTCCCTTCCTATATAGATTTAATTGTTTTTCTGGATGAATAATCCAGTCCTTAGAACAGTCTGCGGCCGCTTCTGAAAAATCCAACTCTCGATCTTATTCGAATTTATCTCGGTCAAACCCCACGGCTACCGAACGCGTTTCGACACATGCCACCGAAGCTAGCAATTCTTCTGCTGGCAATCTCCAAGGGCCTTGCATTTATTGCAATAAGCCTTACAGTATCTCTATATGTTTGGAATTCAAAGACTTAGCGAGTCATCAACAATTGCAACATTGCATGTTCAAAAAGCATTGCTTGAACTGCTTACAGCCTTCGCACTTAGCGGATAAGGGTCCGTCGATAAAGTGGTGTAAGATTTGTAACACACTATACCACATATTGCTGCATCCTAATAAGGCAAATAATAATTTGACTGAGATGGGAAAACATCCAGCTAAAGGTTCGAATAATGCAAACGGTCAAAATTCCGATAACCCAAAAACTTGAATGACGATTCTTTCTGTGCTGTCACGTCTCTTTCGCCTGCAGTTGGCAGTCAGCAATCCGATGTGACAGTGCTCTTAGCAACGGCTAAGATCATTTTGTCGGACAATTACGGTAAAACAACTTCTGTTAGAGCACTTATAGATCCAGCTTCACAAAGCTCGTTTGTATTGACTCGTACTGTTCAGCTTCTTGAGCTCACCATCAAAAAGGTCAATGAAGCCCAGAGATCGTTATAGGTGGAATCGAGATTTCTAAGTCTCAAGGTTCGGCTTAACAGGTTCTTTCTTCAATTAGAGGTAGAAAGATTTGAGTTACTTCATCGGCATTGGTGTTAGACGATTCAACTCGTATACTGCCCAAGAAGCAAGTTTAATTTTATATCTGGTCTTATCTTTAGGATCTTGAAGTTGCTGATCCATCATTTTATAAACCCGAAATGTCGACTGTGTATAGAAAGCTGATATTTTACCCTCTTATTGTAAAATCAGGTGTCGAAAAGGTCCAGTTGAAGCTCCACCTTAGAAATCAGAATCACAGGTTTTAGTGTTCTACTCTTATTCACAACCTTTATCGTCTGAAACTCTCCAACGATTTTAGGAGATTGAAGACGTTCCCAATCAGGATCTTTTTACACTCGATGAAGACCGCTGTGAGGAGATCTTTATCAAAGGCAATTATCGTAACTCAGAAGGTAAAATCGTTGAAAGGTGGCCTTTAAAGTCAAAGCCATGCTTCACCAATATACGGAATATAGCACTATCTTGCTTGATTTGCTCTGAGCGTCGCTTACAAAACGACAAACCACTGGCTCAGGCCTACAACGGGTTTATGCTTAAATATTCTAATTGCAGGCGTATGTACGTGAGCCGTTAAATAAAGTTTCTTGTAATAGCTGCGATCTACCCGATCATTCAGTTTACCATCCAGGAAACAAGAACTAAGTGTCATCTCTCACGCTTCTTAAAAGGACACTTCAGAATGTTCTCCTAATGACTAGCTCTTGCAAGGTCAAAAGATGCAATCTGATACATCAGTCGTGATCACTACTTGAAGATATTTTAGATTCGTGTTCACTACTGACGTGATTCAATGGTATTGTGGTGCACCTAGAGGATCGATATTAGCAACGAATCATGTGGCGTAAAAAACCAACAAATCCTTTTCAGGAATATCGTGCTACTACGGTAACATATGGAATAGCATCAGCTCTGTACCTGGCCTTACGTGTCATAAAACAGCTGTCGGTTGACGGCCAGAGCTCACACCTTAACGCTGCCTTGATCCTACAACGAGGCCTCTACGTCGATGACTGCTTCGCTGGGCATAACACTGTCAGCGGTATATTACTTTCACGAGACAAATTAGTATCCCTACTTGACACGGCTAGTATGAAGTTGGACAAGTAGGCGTCAAACGAGCCTGTCGTCATTCCTGGGCATCAATCGCGTTTAGAAGTCGAGATAAAGGTAAAACTCAATGATGTTGTATCCATACTGGGATTTAAATGGAATTCTCATCTGTTCAACCCTTTAGGTTAGATTGCTCTGGTAATCATTGCAGCCAAAGCCATGCTACAAGAGCTTTGGTTGCATCAACTCGAGTGGGAAACTGCTATTAATGATGACCACGCACAAAGGTGGATCCTTTCATACAACAGGCTTCAAAATTTGGAGACATTGTCAATACCGTGGTGGTCTAGTATACTTCAAGACCTATCCTGGCATGTTTACGCGTTTTTGGATGCCTCTGAACGTACGTATGCCGCAGTTATCTATGCTGTCTAGCCTGAAAGTCGATCTGCACTTATTATGGCCAAAACAAAGGTGGGCCCGATAAAACAACTAGCAGGTCCTTCTTTAGAACTTTGTGGATCATTAATGTTTGTAAAGTTGGTTAAACATCTGGTGAAGTCACTTAAACGTCTACCTTCTACAGCGTTTTAATGGTACAGCCTCTCAAAAAGTCATCAAGTGGCTAGGAAAACATCTATCTCAGTGGTCTATATTTGTCGTCAATTAAATAATCAAAACCATCACAACATTCCCAGTTGTAAAATGAAGACACGTCTGATCGGCCCACAACCTATCTGACTGCGCGACCCGTAGACTAGATTCTACCTAGCTGGCTGAACACTCTCTGTAGTGGCAAGAACTGACTTGGATCACAGAGGAGCTATCAATTCGGCCGAATACCCGATACCAAGCCGACGCTATCCAATCCTACCTAAAGGCAGTTTAACTATGCAATCAATCGACTGTTTTCCATCGCTCCCAATATTGTCCTCAAAATTACCAATACTAAGAGTTCTAGCATACATTGCACGATAGAAATCCAAATCTAAGCTGCTGCCTAGTCAACGCAGGCTTGGTGCTTTGACGGTTGTTGAAATCAATACAGCAAGGTTATTTTGCTTTATAATAGTGCAGTTTGCTCATTTAAGAGACAAAATCTCTCGACTGAATCAGGGAGATGCTGTTTTAAAGAGGAATTCCCGATGGCTCACATCATTCATCTGTGATTAAGGTCATATTGAAGTCACCCACAGTTCGATATAAATGCCTTTTCATCGATTTGATGTTGGCCGCCCACAGTCTTCCAAAATTGGGCGCTCGAGGAGGAATGTATCACCATTCAACACCATCACGTGCCACCGCCGCAGCGACTGACTGACCCAAGGCTGAAGTATCCCGAAATAAACTGCGTAGCTCAGACTTACCGCCCTTGAAATTCGTGCCATTATTGCTGTATAAACTCTTGCAGAGTCCACGATGAGAACCAAAGCGCCGAAATGCGGCCAGGAACGTGACAGACGTAAGATCAGAGATCAGCTCCAGATACACAGCATTGACAACCATGCCCACAAATATCGCCACGTAGCCCTTGTACGTCTTTTCTCCACGTCCAGGTGTAGCACGAACCCAGAAAAAGCCTGCGAAGTCTACTCCCGTACAAGTAAACGGTCGAGCAGATCTTAGACGTACCTCTGGTAAGGGTCCCATAAGCTGCTCCAAAGTAACAGCATTATGACGGGTGCAAGTCAGGCACCGCCGAACCTCAAACCGTACACCATTTCGAGCGTGCACGATCTAGTATCTTCGACTTAACAAACTTAAAACAAGTCTAAGGCCACCATGAAGCGTAATACGATGTGCCTGCCTGATAATGAGCCCTATCACCGGATGTCTCTCTGGCAAGATAATAGGATGCTTTTCGGCTTCCGAAAGAAATCATCCCTGCAGTCGTCCTCCCACTCGTAGCAGTCCGTCCATCCTAATGAATGGCATCAATCTCCTGAGAGGGTCTTGAGTAGATACTAATGCGTTATTAATGAGCTCCCTTATTGTTTTCGGAAACGTCACCCGCTGAACCAATCCCATAAGAGCAATGTGTCCCGCCGCCAACTCACAGGCAGACAATAAACTCTTGTTTGTATCAATCAGGGCCCTTCCGGCATTGTGGATCCACCTCAAGCAGTATGCCAAGGCAGCTATAATTATATGAAGCGATGAGCAAGAAGTGAGCCAGTTATCCTTATCTTCTCGCCCCATCGACCAAACCTCTACAGATGAGCGCTTTCGAACCTCCAGCAAAGTATCTCTAGTTTCCGCATCCGACGGCCAAGCAGTCTCAGCCTGAGACAACCATAGGGGCGCTGACCACCACAGTGCTGATCCCCTCAGACGCGACGGTGAACATCCTTGCGTTGCCAGGACCACAGGATTGACGGGTGCGAACGGAGCCAGGCCAGCACTATAGTTGAGTCTGACCAGCAAAAGATCCCCTCTGGTGGGAAGTCTAGCTCCAGCAACAAGGCTGCAATCAGTTTCGCCAGGAGAGCCGCGCCACACAGTTCAAGCTTTGGCAAACTAATCACTTTCAACGGAGCTACTCTTGACTTGGCTATTAGAAGATTAGACTTGATGTCACCATCCTCAACCACTCGAGCGTAGAGTGCCGCAGTAAAGGCCTTCTCTTAGGCGTTACAATAGTCATGAAGCTGCCATGAAGTAGTCCGAAACGTCCCAAGCCAACGAGGAGCTCTGATGATCCCAATCCTCGCCAGCCCGTCCCTGTAAGTTTGCCAAGCTTCCTTCATCTCCGAGGATACCTCAGTATCCCTATCAAGTCCTATCAGCCAAATACACTGCAGGAGCCACTTTGCGCGGATCACGATTGGCGCCAACCAACCCATCGGGTCAAACAGCTTCGCAACGTCTGATAAAACTGATCTCTTCATGACACTTCCACGCAGCAGAGCAGGCTCAACTCGAAAGAGAAAGGCATCCTCTCCCGGAATCCACTTGAGTCCCAAAGTCGAAACAGTATCCTAAGCGCTTACCGATCTTTCCTCGATCGCTCCGCCACCGACGCTCCCAAGCACCTCCGGACAGCTAGCGGCCCACTTATCAAGAGCCATACCAGCCGATAACAAAACTGTCTCCAGCTCCTCTATTACCAGTCTAGCTTCGTCTAGTGTCTTCCCCAGCAAAAAGAAATCGTCCACATAACGATGTCTTTTGAGTAACTTAGCGCTAGTAGAAAATCTTTGACTTTCCTCTTTAGCTAGTTAAAGAATACAAGCATTAGCATGAAACGGTGCCAAAGCAGTGCCATAGGTAACAGTAGTCAGCTGCCACGCCTGCATCGGCTCGCCCGGGCTACCTTGCCACAATATTCGTTGCCAATCTAAATCAGATTCGTTAACTCAGAACTGGCGAAACATCCCGACGATGTCACACGTGAATACCACCCTGGAAAACTGCCAACGCAGGATAACACTGGAAATTTCCTCCTGGAGTTTGGGATCCACGTGAAAATAGGCATTCAACGAGGTGCCATTGCGGTCCTTCTGCGAGGCGTTGAAAACAACGTGAATCTTGTTTCTCTCCCACTGCTTAAACACCGGGTGATGCGGCAGGTAGACGACACTTCTCGCGCCTCTCTTATTCGCTGGAACCGGCCTCATGTGTTTCAACTTGGCATAGTCCTGCATAAAGGCCTTGTATGACTCAGCAAGGTAATCATTTTTCGCGAACCTGGACTCCAATCACAGCATGCAGGCTCTGGCTATTTCCTCAGTTTCATTAAGAATTGCAGCACGCCGGAAAGGCAAACAAACAACGTATCGTCAATCGGAAGCTTGTCGATAAGACGATTGGAAATCTTCATAGCACTGTACCTCTTCCGATGACCAACAGCGGCTCACGGGCACCTCCTCTGATTCCCAGAATTGAGCCACAGCAGCAGACAGTCAATGGTCAACAGCAGCATTGTAGACCACAGCAGATGAATCCACAGCAAAAGGATCGCCGGCGCCCCCGACCAACACCCAACCAAACACCGACGACAAAATAACGGGTGCAGCAACACCTTCCGTCGCCCGACAAATCTCAGGCCACATAACAACACCGTGGACTGCAGAGCTAAGAATACAGTCTATTTTGCCCTGCTCCCAATTCGCGGATCAGCAAGATGCAGGCCCTTCAAGTAAGGCCAATCGAACACTCCTACATGGGCAGCAGGCAGAGCGACAGACAGCCTAACCACCACCAAGGCCGAAAACTGAAGGCTAAAACCGGAATCGAGCAAAGACTTCAATGTGAAGATCACCCTGCTACGAGCTAGGGCACCAATGGCTCCCCCAACATCGTTAATCACCACATTCACCGGGCACTTCACCGCCGACAGACCTCGAGCTAGCTTCTCCGTGATGATGGATTCCTCAGCACAAGAGTCAGACAATGCACGGGCAGTGACTAAGGCAGCTCCCGAATCAATTATCACAACTGCAGTAGCCAGAAGCTTTGCAGAAAGAGAGTTCAGCATATCACCAGTCGGACCAGCTCTGGTCGAGTAGGCCGAAGTGTGGCCCCCTGAAGTCGGCACTCCGACTGAACCTCCAACGCTCCTGTCCTGATAAAGCTTGGAGTAGTGTTTTTGGCTGCACACGAAACATCTTGACTCTGACTTTCAGTCCTCTGTAGAATGTCTGGAACTCAAGCAATTCAAACAAAGATGAGCCGAAACTGCATGATCCCTGTGCTGAGCTTGCGTACTAAACAAAAACCTATGACGTCTATTTATAAAATGAGCCATGTTACAAAATAAACAAACATCGGGAGTCTTAGTAGTAGCAGAAGTATTAGAATTCTGAGTCGTCACGTGTACAGAAGCCTTTTGAGCCTTCTGCTGATTTAGTTGCTGGCACTGCTGACCTCCAGACGGCCTCTCCAGCGCCAGGCTACTGGCGGCTCCCGATGACCGACCAGCAGAACTGAGCTCGACCAAATCCAAAATCCGCATACGGTCCTCCAGGAATTTTTCGAAAGAGCTGAAGGTAGGAAATAAATCATCATAAACCTCCGAACTCTTGGCCCAATCAATCCTAGTAGCCGTCGCCAGCTTATTTTTGCCAAAGTGAATCAGGATCTTGTCCCGCTGCTCCACGGGAAGTTTCAAAGCCTTAAATGCATTGATGCTTTAATTGACTGTATTTAACAATGAGTTAATGTGAGCACCAGACTCCTTAGTCGCTAAAGGCAGCTGCATAAGCTCGTTGAAATGAGTAAAAACGCAAGATAGGATTATCATACCTGTGACAGAAGGTATCCCAAGCAGATCTAAAATTATCTCCCGTTACTAACCACTCAATCTCGCAGCAGCTTCCCCCTCGAGAGCATTGACCAAATGCTGGAACTTGAGAGTGGCAGAAAGTGAGGAGTCCTGAAGAACGAGAGCAGTGAATTTGCTCTTAAATCCCTGCCACTCTCGCTGGACGCCACTAAACTTCGGGACACGAACCCTTTCCAGCGATGACTGCGTTGAATGGACGACGTGATGCACTCCAGCCGCGGGATCAGCCTGTCCACAATTTTTTGCCTCGATAGATTCCAAAAGCCGTAATGATGCATTTAGATAAGCGTCCAATGCGTCCGCAGCTGTGCTGTTCTTAAAATAGGAGCGCTCCTTGTCTTCCTCAATGAAGGCGATCAGCTGATCATCTCTCTTCTGGAACACCTCCCAGTATTTTTCTAACAACCTTTCCCGAGTTTGATAGTCCGCTAAGGTCATCGCAGAGGCTGCCCTCTGCTTGCTCGTGTTTTTCTGGAAATTAAGTATACATTCAAAATCTCGCTTTTATAGTGCATACAGCGCTTCTACATCCTCTTTTACAGTCGGCATCGCAGCAAGCTAGTAAACGCTTTCAAGGAGGAAATACATTGGAAAAACAAACAGCGCCAACAAGCGAAAAAATTAGCGCGATCGAGCGAAGCGCAGCTACCAGAAGTCCCCACACAATGCCAGCAAATAGGCTGAGGGAGATCAAGCAAGCAAAATAAACAAAAGAGCAATCAATAATCTCAGAACTAGAGAGAGAGAGAAAACTGCGAGAGATAGAAGACCAAAGCGAGAGAAAGAGGAAACAAAATAACAACAACAGCAGGCATTCGAACAAGTAGGTTTTAAACTGGTCAAGCATGAAGAGCACAGATAAAGCTGAGCAAAAGGCTGAGCAACGGCTTCAGTCGATTGATACCGTTATGACAACAATACTGACCTTGACTTGAGCTTGAGTGAAGAAACCACTCAAAGAAAACACACAGGCCAACCGGCGCTTTTCTGAACCTTCGATATTTCATTTGACCAATAACTTGAAATTTACCTCAGTGCTATATGATTTAAAGAATGGCTTAATTTCTACGTTCCAAAGTTCATCTCTCAACTAGCTTCTCCATATGTACTGCACCCGGCTCGAAGGACCATAAAATGTTGGCGCTAATCAAAATTAGTAGAGGCTGGCTAAGGCCGTGAAGAAACTTAACGCAGGAGAGAGACGGGTCGAGGAACAATTCCATAAATAAACAACAACGACACTATTCGACTTTAAATTGCTGCTCTATATTGTATATGAAAAGAACCTGGTCTATAATATATAAAAATATATATGTCGATAATATATGTCGAAAATAATTCACTCAAAACTGTACGAAAAGGTTTACCTTTAATAAAAGGAAAAACGGCTGAATGACACACGATATAGAAACTCACTCTCACTCTCTCTCTCTCTCTCTCTAACTCTCTCGAAAATGATCGACTGCCGATCAAAATGTTGCCCTCTTCGCAGCGCAAACAGAACGGAACTTATACTTAGCAGCAGACGTGACTCGACCGATGAAAGCGCAACATACTCACACCACACACACCGAATATTGGAGCACACACTTAATGGGCAAGAGACACTGGCCCAACCACCTTTTTTTTTTACACTATTGATAGCACTGTTCCAAGAAGTGGACCCAATAAAGCAGGTAAAAAACTTCCTTCTTGTCGCACGATGATTTTTTTCTTTGATGCATGATGAATTTTTTTGTTTGCAAGTTTTCTGAGAACGCTGGCGTGTTAACGTTAACTTTTTTTGTTCTGTGCATTAGCCGCTACGTTTCGTTTAAGTATATTTAACGCGCACTCACAAATGTATCTGATCAATTGGAAATTGGTTTTACGCAACAACTTTTTTTGCTGCTCCTCGTCGAGATGATATAGAGCTCTCAAAATGGCGATGGTCTGTAGGCCAAACTAAGATCGCAACTTTGGTGCCATCACAACTTTACGACGGGTACATAATTGACCGTGTCGCTTCCTTTCAGCAGCTTTTTCGACACGTATACATACTGATACTCGTCGTCTGAAAAAATACAAGTACAAAATCGACAGTTATCCGGTGTATTTTGTTCAAGATCTGATAAAAGGTAGCCAAACGATCGCAGACTAAAGTCCCAATAGGCTTCTTCCAAAAATCGAGGATCTTCTGGACACACTTGTCTCGAAAAATGTTGTATCTGTGTACGATAGCGTATACTTCTAAAGTTGACGATGTACTGTGCATTTAACGATATGTCGCGCTGACCCTTACCTTGATGAAATATATTTTGCGTGGTAATGGTCATGCTCAAGTTGTTATGATGACTACCTTTGGTAAACAAAAAAAGGAGTAGGTTTGGTAGTGGTTGGGGCCCAAGTAGCGTGGGTAGTGATAACGTTACCGTGCCGTATCTGCTTCCTTCCAAAAAAAGGAAGGTGTTTGTCACTTATTGTGGTGTTATAACTTACGCACCGAGACAACTATGCCTCTTGCAGACGAAGGATGATAGACCACGGATACAATTATCCGTGAACTACGAACAAAAAGTTTTGCCCTTTACAAGTGGAGAGTTCAGTGGTAGTGTTTGTGACATTGATGTCGTAAACGTCAGCGATTAAGTATGATTATGAGTGTAACCAAAAAACTAATATTGTTGTTCGCAGTGACAATGATTATAGTGACAACAGTGATAGTGAGTGTGACAGAATAACTGTGATTCACAATAATCACGAACTTGAAAGTGATTTAGACAGTGTTGAAAAAAGTGACAGTGAATGTAGTGATACATATGTCGGAGTAGAATTTTTTACAAATAGTGAAAGTGTTGATTTACAGTATAATAGTGATAATAGTGATACTTCTGTCGGTGTAACAAGTGACAATTGTGTTGTTTCTGTACAAAGTGATTTTGATTACGTGCGATACGTGAATTTATGTTCGGATCTGAATGACTGTGAACGATCGGAAGGGCCCTTGAGTGAAGTGTTTAAAGGATTTTTCAATGCCGAATATGACTGTGGAATGTGCGAAAAAATTTTAAAGACTGTAATGGTTAGATACTTGAATAAAAAAGTCGTGCGTGGTGATAAATGCAAAGCCTGTTGTAAATGTTACTACAGACAACAACAAATAAAAAAATCGTGCAAGTGGCGGTACTACAGGGGTATAACCGGTTGGTTATGTCCAAGATGTGCCTAACGTATAAGCAGAAAATAATGGAGCAAAACGTCAGTAACAATGTTTTAAAGTATAAATCTAACCATACCCTTGAGTAAGATTCCACTTATAAGACCAACTAATAACTTTGATATGTCACAAAAAAAAATTAAAAACGATCTCCAACAGTAGAGTATTGTATAATAAATTGTGAAAAATTTATTCGAAACCATGTACACATGTAAATATAGGTAGGTGAGTTTTTTCTCCCACTTTCTTTCTAATTTATTCGCGCATGCAGAGAGAGCGAAGTATCACTCTCTCCCCAATGTGCGCGTACACCTACACTATGGATGAACCCGATGACTCCCGAACACCTTGGCGCCGAGGCTGGAGGGGGAGGCAGGTTTGTTTGGGTCTGTCCATAGTGTTGTAATAACTACTACTTTAATAAATCTAGTGGAATATTTAAAATTTTTATCCAATTTTAATTTTACAAGATTCATTTTATTTTCGAAATCTTTTTAAATAGATTCAACGTGAAAAATTTGTTCAAATATTTATCGTGTCCAAAGTTGCATGCAATTGTTTATGCAAAAATGTAAGCTTCTACCATTCACCTCACCATCACGTATGAACAATTGCACGTTACTTTTGACACGTTAGTTGTTTCAAAAAATTTGTTACGTTGACCGTGTTTCAAATCGTTTGAAGAAGAAAATAATCCTTGTTTAATTAAAATCGGATAGAAATTGAAAATTCGCCATTAGAATAATGAAGGTGTTTTCATAATTGACAATATTTTAGCATAATTAGGTATGAAGAAAAATTTTTTTTTAATGCAAAGATTATTTTCGTGTTATGTAAAAATGATATTTATGTCATTAGATTTGCACTATTTACTTCATAATTACTTCTGGAATATAGCTGTATCTGATTATGGAACCTCCTCAAGAAACTGTAGTAACTGGAAGTTGTGCGAATTTCTACGTTTGATATGTCGTTTGTAAGGAAAAAGATGCCAAAACAAAAAAAACACTGAGGAATGTACCATTTCAAAAAAATATTAGGAAAGGCACTCTTTCGGTTGTGCTCGTAGAAAAATACCAATTTTGCCGAGTGCTAAGAAAGGTATTCATCTGAGCACCGAAAAGGTATTATTGTGTCCCAACTCGATAATGAGTGTTTTTATTAACACAAATATACAGAATGTTGATGAGTTTGAGTATATTATTTGCAGAGGAATAGAAGTATTTGACTGATCATATTCAATAAACTGCAATCCTCTTATTTTTGAGGGTACCTATTATCGAATTTGGACAAATTGGTACTTTTTCGGTGCTCAGCCGAAACAGTACCTTTCTTGAGCTTGGCTAGGTTGGTAACATGCTTGGAGCATTCCTAAATTGGTACCTTTTTTTTCAACAACGATGTGTATAAATCTGTTTTATAAATTTATAAATTCAGTGGTTTTTTGGAATTTTCGAGAGAATCACATGACCGATATATTTGTACTAGTGCTGATTTTTTAATTTTGAACGATCAGGGTATATGTCACGATCTCTGGTTTTTATGTGAAAAGATTGACAAAAGCAAACACATAATAGTTGTCGCGAAAAATTTGATTGTAAAGGTAGCATATGTAAAAATAAAGCCTCTAGAGTGGGGTTCATTAAAAGATGCACAGAATATAATAAATAAAAAAGGTGTTTTGTTAGTACATATTTAAGGTATAAATTTTCCAACTAATGCAACTTATGCGGTAATGTTTGGGTTGCGATAAATAGCCTTTCTGATTAGGTAAAAAAGTGTGTTGAAATAATAACAGAAAATGAGCAAAAAGGTGAAGCCTTTCAATTATTACAAAGCGTGTTATTTTGTAGTAGGAAATTTAGCAGGATTTAGACCATTAGAGTTTTTAATATTTTAATGTTATCTCGCACAGCGTAATATATGTATTCGGATGTACAATTACGATTTGCTTGGTGACGAGGCCCTTTTAGTTTATGACGGTGTGAATGATACAGTGACTGATTGTGATTTATTTCTTAATATTATGTACGACAATAATGTACTTCATCTCAATAACCCAATAACACTCAATACTCTTATAAATTTTTTGCGTAGTACAAATGCGATGCACTGCGTATGTAGACTATGTGAAAGAAAATCCTCACATGATTCCCCTTTAAAAATCCCTGCGTGTGTCCGTAGGTAGGACAAAGTTATTAGAGAGTTAAAATAGCCTTTCTATAAAATTGTCTGACATTTACATTTTATCTGGGCGGAAATATTAAAAAAGAATAATTTTTACATTTATCTAGATCCAACGATGAAAATTATTGAGGTGCTTATCCAGATTTGTAATTCCACGGACCAGACACTATGAGTGTCTATGATCCTGCTTAATTGTTAGAGTAGTACGGTGAAGTTAACTCGAAGACAGACGAGTACCTTAACTTCAAGAAAAAACATGTCGAGTATTGCGTACAAGACGTAAGAATACTACGTCTGGCATGCACTGCTTTTAAACAAGTAGGAAAAGTAGATCCTTTCATTGAGAGTGTAACAATAGCAATTGTGTGTTCTGCATTATGCAGTAAATTTTTTTTCAAATAGATACAATAGTTATTATACCGTGGTCAGAATATACGTGCTTGGATCAGTATTCCGAAAACTGTGTCTGCTGGATTTTGTTGGAAGAAAGAATAAAAAATGTGGTAATTATCATCGTCGGTACATCACCAGAATATCGATTGATGAAAGCTGAACAATGGTTATTTAAAACGATAAGAGAAGGAAGTAAGAGAGATCGTGTTCCGGTTCTATAATTGTTACTTTCATGAATGCCGTCGTTGTTACCCTAAGAACTACTTCGAAAAATTCAATAATAACGATTCTGACACAGAATAGTATGAACATAATATTAAAGTTAGCGAGAGATTAAACAAATATAGGTATAATTTTGTTAAAATGTGGGAGCACGATTTTAATCAAATCGTGAAGAATAACGAGTATACAGAACTCATGATTAATCGTCCCATGGTACGCCATATTTTTTATGATTTAGTGGAATTAAAAAAACCAAAATTATATTATCGTATAAAAAAATGGTTCAATACATGTGTAAAATACGTGAATTTATTAACTATTCGGTAAACGCTAGATTTATAGGATATTCCAGAAAGTGTTCGATTGTCCCGAGTAATTCAGAATTAATTAGAAAATCTTTTACTTGCTAAAATATTATTGTCAATACAACTTTATTTGCAATAAAAGGAAACAATATTTTAGAAATAGCCTTCGTAACAGTTCATCGTATGTGTAACCAATTATGTTAATTATATTTACATAATTCTTCTTAATAAGATAGTTTGAGAATGTATTTAAAAAATTAGTAAAATGTAAAAAATTTCTTTACATGAACCTATCAAGTTGTCCGCCTTCGATTTTTATTAAAATTGTAATATGTTGTAGAAAACCGGAAAATATAAAACATTTACTTTTTTTATCGGCCAAAAAATCGCTTCGAGAAGTAAAAATCACACTTAAATCTCCCCCCTCCCCCCAAAAACAGTTTCTTGTAATTTTCTTATGTTCTAAAAAAAATATTGTGGATCGAAATTAATCCGAAAATAATAATTCAAGGAACCACAAGTTTCAGAAAAATTTTCAGCTGAAAGGAGACAACATCTATTCGTTGAAAAATTTAATTTTTTTTTAGTGTAAAACAGTAAATAGTGGAAACGTTTATTCAAATTCATCCTGTCCAAATATCTTCTAATATTATTGTGGGGTCGATAACAAATTTTTTCATAAAATTTTGATGTATGATACCTCTAACCTTTGTAAGTTTGCGCCTTCAACTCAGCACGTGCGGCGCACGAGCAAGGGAAACACAGCAAGTGAACCAACTAAGCAGTGGCGGCAGCTCGAGAGGGGCTCTCTCTCCGCCCAGCCTCCGGAACGAACACCTCGCATGCATCTGCTGTCTCTATTTATCACGTATATAATTTCCGCGATTCCTATATAACAAATTGATCAAAATTAATCATAAAAATACTAATTTAAAAAAAATAGTTGAAAAATAACAAGTTTTGATACATTGGCAAATTTTGTAGTAGATTGCGTCATTTTTTAAAAATATTATAAAATTTACAAGCATTGCGCATGCTTTATTTTATTAGTTGAGAGACAGATAAAAGAGTTGGAAACCACCCTTAAAATTACTTCCAAAAACAGTGTATACAAAATGTCTTTCGTTTCAAATCACTTGTTTGACCACACCAAATGAGAAAATATCTCTTGCAAGTAAGTGAAAGTTTTTGAAGTGGAACATATAAAGTAGCGTCCCCTATTCTTCAAACGATAAAACTTTATGTTTTTTTTTTTTTTCTATTATTAAATATCCAATAAAATTTGTAAAATTTGGTATAACAAATAAACATATCAAATGAACTTGCGTATATTTGGTTTTTCGGAAGAATTATTTTCAAGGAGAGAAAACATGCCTCATATTGTGAATATTGAAGCAATTATTCATTTACTAAAAATTTTCTATACTAAACATTGTTTAATATGTTTTTAAGGTCAATAATAACTAGCATTTCATCAATTAGTCGATGCTAAGTTTTTTATAGGAAAGGAAAGGGTACGTTGAGCAGTGTGGGTAAGCGTGGTATCACAATAAGACTAATATTTGTGCATTTTAAAAACAATATTTATGTAGGCATTTAATAAAAAAGGCTTTTAGTGTTATCCTCTGAGTGTTTAGTGTGGTTGCGTACAATATGCGGGGCACATCGCACTGACTCACCCGGTTGACAACGCAGCTATTCAAGCGAAGAGCTCGAGCAGGGGGGTCAGTATCGGGCTTATTCGGGGAGTCAGTATCGGGCTTATTCGGGGAGTAGACGTCGGGTCTAACAATAGGAGCACATGTGCGACTCTACCTTTACGAGAATTCGTCAATAACGTATAATACTAATAACAAATTGGGATTGATTTCGCGAAGCACCTCATTGCCATCTAATCCCACGTTACTGAATTTGGTGCTAGGTGTGGGGTGGAAAATATCGGATTTTTGTTTGTTTCGTATTTGGCGCCGTTGCTGTTTGGGCTTATACGAATTCCGACGAGAAGCACACACAGTGCGGTGCCGCAAAAATCAAACTTGAGTTTCGGAGCGGACCCAAACGTGATAAAGGATAAGCGAGTAGCTGTGCACGCGAGAAATTCTCAACAATGATCTGGAAGTCTACTAGGCTGAAGGTCAGAGCAACTTTAGGGAGGACCGGCAAGATAGTCGCGCTTCATCAGAACCGGAGCTGTGCTTCTGCCCATCAACGGCAAAAAGGGAAGTATTAATCAGAGAAGGATGACACTCAACATTACTATTCTGGCTTCGTTGATACTGCTTGCAAGGTAAGTGATTTTTGGTTGTTTTGCTTGTTTTTTGTTGTTCTTCCCCTTTTCCTCTGACCCTGTGACAAAGAAAATTAAGATCGACTAAACGAACGTAGAACAATAGAGAGATTATTTAGCAAACTTAGTATACACGCAGCAAAATATTTTGTCAACGCTCAGCCATATAACAAACAATATCCCGTTCTCCGGCGGGGACCCAATCGACCTACCGCTGTTCGAGAGAATGGTGCGAATTTTCGCGCAAGTAGTACGGCCGGAAAACAAATTTTTTTTTTGGCACCCTAGCGAATAGGCTGATAGGTAAAGCAGCAGAATATTTCGCGCCGAGACTTACATAGTTTAGAACATTTGAGGAATTTATAAGAGAGCTCTTGAACAGATGTAGCAGTATTACTAACGTCGACTTGCTCATGACAAAGCTAAAAATAATAGTGCAGCAAGACAGCGAATCTGAAGAGGACTACGGCGGACAAGTACAACAATTGTACAACAGATTAACGATGTTATACGATTCAAACCCGTGCTTCCTTCCCATTCAGAAGCAGACACTCAAACAAAGCCTAGAATCGAAGGCAGTGAAGCAATTTGTATATGGATTACTTCCAACTTAAAGCTGGAGAATAGCAAGCTCTAATCCGAGAACATTGGGAGAAGTAATCATAGAAGCGCTAAGAATCGAAAGTGACCTCAGCCTATGTCACGCAATACCAGTTCGTACGGATGCACAGTGGGCAGGCTGCAATAGAAATTAGGAAGAACCCTTAAGACACTTGGCTGGAAACAAAGTCAACGTAAATAGCGCAACTACCAGGTTACAAACCACAGCGGCTGCCGACGGAAAATATTGTACGTATTGTAAGGAAAATGGCCATTTAATCGAGGAATGCCCGAAATTACTTGCGGTTATGAACGAGAAAAGACCGACAAAAAACAACGGGAGAGAAAACAGAAATTGCAACTACTACCAAAAACCGGGACACTACGCAAAAGACTGCCATGCTCGCAGACGAGATGGGAAAAATCGATACAGCTAGCAAAACGGCAGGCCAAACGAGCGAGAAAATCATGGATGGAACGGCAGTAATAATTATAGAAATAATTATAGCAGAAACTACTCTAACAATAATTGTGATAGTAATAATTATAATAGGAACAGTAATGAGAACTATAACAGAAACCCGAACAACAATTATCATGGAAATAATTATTATGGAGACAATGATTATAATAAAGGCCCTAATAATGGTAGATATGATGCAAGTAGGGGCTACCATAGTAGGAACGGAAAAAGAAGTTCTTCCAACAATAATACGGATAACACAGTAGAGAATAATCATTAGAATGGAGAAGATAATCGACCAGATGGCACAGTAGCGAAGCATTTAAGCTCACAAAATGCTCGGCATGGTCCCCTAATGCCAAGCATAAATTAGGAGAAGAGAATGGAGAAGGTGTGGCTGAAGAGAGAGAGACTGCGAGAGAAAGCTTGCGAGCGGAGCAAAAGGAGCAAAATGAAGGTGAGAAAGGGAGCAAAGGGGAAATACGATATAGTTTTAACGAGGTAGCTCTCGGAGCTCAGCAAGAGGCAGGGGTGCAATATGTAGGTAGAGGCATGCCCGTCAAGCAGCAGGCAAGGCGCAAGAGAAGGGGCAGAAGATTTCGCAATAAGAAAAAACAAAAAAATGAATCGGACACACATGTAGAAAATAATAACCCTAAGTTTCCAGTAGATGAGAAAGAGATAGAAAAGCTCCCTAAAGTAACTATCGAAGTGGCAGAGATAGAGCACATATCACCATCGGTAAGATTAGAGAGCCCACAGCTAATGAGGGAAGAAATTATATTTTACGCGGATTCGGGCAAAGAGATTTTTATCATAAAAAAGGATAGCCTTAATACTGACACGCTCATAGATAGTAGGTGTTCATAAGCAATTTTTGGTGTATTTCATGGTGCACGTAGGACACTGGGTACGGTACAAACCCGGCTGCACGGATTGAAGTGCAGACTACACGTTGTTCCGCACGTCTTCCCAATTGACGTGGAAGGAATCGTAGGGTGGGACACGTTTAAAAGGTATCATGGCGAGATAAGCGCCACTGACAGTGCAATCGTATTGGACAATATGAGGATACCTATGCTAGAGCCAGAATTTCGGAAGAAACCTACAAAATCGAAACAAATAATTTATTCGCGAATAAAAAACAATTCTCGTAAACCAGAAGTTGGCTGGGTACCACTCCAAGAAATGGGAGAAAGGGTACTATTTGGAAATTTTCTAGCCGAGGAAAAAGATGGTAGGGTATTTGGGCAATGCATTAATATAAGTGATAAAGTAATAAATGTGCCCTTGCCGGAAGTGGAGCTGTTTGAATACGAAGAAATCCAGCGAGAGAAACTGGAAGACGTCGAGAGAGACGACGCTTAATACTTGCGGGAAGCAGTCATAAAATTATTCAGCGGAGAACCAATAGACAATATAGACAAGAGAGACCAGAAGGAAAGCGACAGACTCTTGGAAAAACACAAAAGAGTGAAAAAGATTATGCAACTTATAGACACGACGGGTTGCAATCAAGAAGAAAAAAAACACGAAAGGAAACTCATTACAATAAAACCATACATGTTCGGCCTCGACGGAGAACCGCTTAAAGCGACACATCTTGTAAAGCAGCAATTAAATACATCAACAGATAAGTCGATCGTTGCAAAGAGGCACAGATGCCCACCGGCAATCAGAGACCAAATGAAGGTAGAACTAAAAAAATGCTACAGTAGGGGATAATTGAAGCTTCAACCTCCCCATACAGCTCAAACACTTGGATTGTAGCAAAAAAAACGCGGCCAAATAATGATAAAAGAGTAAGGGTCGTCACAGATCTTCGACTGCTTAATGAAGTAACGGTAGGATCATGCTATCCATTACCATTTCAGAGCAACATTTTATAAAATCTAGCGTCTGCACTTTAAATCAAGATTCATTCAATCAGGATTCTTCCAAATCAAAGTGCATGAGAACGACGCGCACAAAACGGCATTTTCGGGCCCAGATAGACATTTTTAATATACAAGAATGCCCATGGGGTGCAAAGACTCACCGAATACATTTCTAAGGGCGATTGCACTGGCGCTCGCAGGTTTGCAAGGCCACGAGATCGAAGTTTATCTCGACGACATAATGGTTTTTGCAACTGATTAGCAAGCAGACTTGACAATTGAACTTAAAAAGTGTCAATTTTTTAAGAAGGAAGTAAAAGTGCTAAGCCATATAGTAGGCAACGGACAGATAAAAACTGATCCAAAAAAAATCAAAACAGCCAAAAAATATCCACGTCCGACAAACGCAAGAAAGGTCAAACAATTTTTGGGATTTATAGGGTATTATAGGCAATTCATAAAAGGCTATGTAAAGATCGCCCAACCGTTATCTAAACTATTACAAAAAGGCAAGGAATTTAAATGAAGTGACCGCGAAGAGGAAGCATTCAAAACTCTTGTCAATGCACTGTGTAGC
Source organism: Copidosoma aretas (assembly GCA_030522625.1). Lineage (NCBI taxonomy): Eukaryota > Metazoa > Arthropoda > Insecta > Hymenoptera > Encyrtidae > Copidosoma > Copidosoma aretas. The sequence goes on from JAPYYV010001938.1 coordinate 29,534, forward strand.
GAACCAGTACTCACCGCTCCTGATATACAAAAACCCTTTATCGTTACGATAGACGCATCCGATTACGCGATCGGAGCGATCATTCGTCAGGGGGAGTTTCGAAAAGATAGACCGTGTGAGTATGCATCACGCTGCCTTAGAGGAAGCGAACTCCATTACCTGACATGCGACAAGGTGTTATTGGCGATTGTATTAGCAAAAGAGCGATTTAGACCATATCTATTCGGAGGCAAACTCACGGTGGTCACAGATCACGAGCCGCTTAAGCACTTTCACTCGTCCAAAAAACCAGACATTCGTTTTAACAGGCTTAAGGCGGAACTTAGAGGATATAAGTTCGCAGTTATATAGCACCCAAGCATAAAAAATAGACCACCTGACGCATTATCGCGAAACCCAGTATTACAGGAGGGAGAGGCAAATCCAGAGCTATCAAGATAAGAATTATACAAACTAGCCAATCAACAAGAAAAAGAAGGAGATAGCGATAGTAACGGACTACCAGCGAGGGTCTACAAATTTTATGCAAAAAGAAAAGAGAGAATACAAGGAAATACAAAGAAAGTAAAAATAAAATGTGCAGGCTCAGATGCATTGGACGATGAAGTTCAAAAGAAAAAACAATACTACGACGAGCCCAACGAGAATGAATCAGATATGAGCATCGATGGGCGAGCAGACGACGAGGCAGACTTAGAATCAGAGGAACCGAATCACGAGGAGCGCCCAATGAGATCACAAAGGCGTACAAGAAAAGATATAGTACGTAATATAAATAATGAGGATGGGAAGAATACTGCAGCAGTAATAATCATACCGGGGGATGAAGTCATTTCGCAGGGACAAACTGACGAAAACATGGGTTACATAATGAAAGAACCAGGATTCAAAAAAGGGTTCAAACCAACGAGTACACCAGCAGTAGTACAAGCGAGGGAAAAGTTGCAAAAGATACGTAAAAGACAGCTTGACAGCCTGCACCTACAAAAACCGCAGTTCTCGATTACACCACAAATATTCAAGCCTTCAAAAGAAATAATAACAGCCAACTGCGACACACCACAAACTTCGGACCTGAACGCGGTAGAAGATACAAAAAATCAGGGACATGTAGCCTAAAAACTTTCAGAAACTACAAAAATAACGCATACCGCCACGCCAGGTATGAAAGCAATAAGAGAGCCAAATATACACGACCTATTAATGGGCAGGTCAGACAGATTACGGGCACAAGTAATAATTGATATCAAACGACATGACGTACAAGGTAAACGGGGTATAAGAATCGACGTATAGGAGCCTAAAGAAATCACGCCGACGGAAAGAGCACCACACGATACGATCGAAGAAGAGAACGAAACAACGTATAGTGTAAACGAAAAAGGCCAACATAGACAACTGTACTCCTAGATGGATGGCTGGAATTTTTAAAACGATGAGACATGAAGAGAAACAAATAACGGAGCTACCGCACAGACCACCCGAAAACTGTTCCACGCCTCAATATTTTTATTGCATCTTGACATCTCTATCAACGAGCGATTTTACGTAACTCAAAATGTGTTGCAAAAATGTAGAGAACCAGATGTGAAAGAGAAAATACTTAAATCACAAACAAGCTATGGAAATTGTGATTGCATATACATATTGTCGCAAGAATACAAGAAAAATGTATGCGTACACTTCGCATTAACAAACAGTAGATGCCTTTACTCGCACTTCATATCATCAGAAGACGAGGGGTTCTACCACATACGTCTAGAGGGCGTAGGCAAGAACGCACATTATACACCCTTAATACAATCATCCGACGGAAAGGAGCCAGGTAGCAAACCGTACTGCGAGCCCCACAAAAATTACCAAGATAAATATGAAAGTAAGCAGGTCAGCTATAGTAATGACGACAGGATAGAACGAGGTAGGCGAAGAAAGGATTATAAAAGTCATTCAAGACGAAAGCAAGACCATCCTAAAAGAAGGACGGACATAGTATCTATGCAAGACTGGCTAACGAAATTTATCGTTCTCGCACCCGTGAAAAAGGCAACAGCTGGAAAACCGTAAAAGCGATCACGGATACGTTCATAGCATGCTTCGGGCTATCCTAACATTTATTATCGGACCCGGACACTTATTTCATGAATGAGAGCATGGACGAATTTGCAAGACTGTTTAAAATAGACAAAATGGGCAGCACAGCATACCGCCCACAAACAAATGGCGCCATCGAACGAATGCATCACACACTCACGGAATACATAAAAGCCTATATAGAGCAAAACGATCAGTGGGACGAACATTTGCCAATGTGTATGCACTCGTATAATACTATGGACCATGAAAGCACGGGATATTTACCACACGAACTCGTTTTCGGCCATAGAGCAAGAACACCTTCTAGTTTTACAATATCACCCGGCGGCCAGGCATCGGATGAATATCTTGAAGAGCTGGTAACAACACTGACGGAGATGAGAACCATTGCCGCTATGAATCAGGTGCAAGCAAAGTACCGTTCAAAGTAATATTATGATCGTAAACTAAACACGAGATACTACCTAGATGGGGAAATGGTTTACGTGTTAAAGGAACTTTAAAAAGGTTAACCCAATAACCCAGTAACTAAAATGACTTAAGGCTAGTGAACCGATGCGCGTATTATATTCGAATCAATGTATAGACTAACGGAATAAGTTATATATGCAAAAAAAAACAAAAAAAACACAAATATTATAAAACAAAGACGCAAGAGGATGCGAAGAGACAGAATAATGAAATTCGTGGGCTCTCGATTTTGTTGGATATTTGTTTATTTTTATTTTTTGGCACATGTATCATTTTTATTATTTTTATTTAAGTATTTTATCTTTTTTTATTTTGCCTGTCCACTTTCTGTCACCGTCCACGAGGTCCAGCAACCACCTCTACCGTACGACCCAGGGCAGGCTGCGCTTGCTGAGCACTAAGGACACAGTGGCAGCCTCCACAGGTCATAGAGCCCGGAGTATTCGTGGCGTCCACCGTTGCCACATTGGTAACGGCATACAATCCGTTGCCATCCCGCTGGATCTAAAAAAAAAAAAAGGAGAGAAAACTAACGCAGGCAGTCGGAAAATGAAACAAGTATATGTACGGTAGGAAAAAAAGTCCTTACGTGGATAGCAGACCGCTATTCCAACGGGAACCCGTCAGGGTTGTCCGTGGCCACATCAACTACCAGTACGAAAAACGTACCGTGGCGCGTGAAGCCGATACTAATGACGTACGACGCCCCCGGCACAAGGACGTCACAACGAGTCCGAAAGACTCAACTTGTGGAGAGCAGAGGCGGAGACTGGGGACGGTCCTGGAACACTGCCGTGATTAATCTCCGGTTGGGCAATAGACGTCGCAACATACAACACCACCACGATACTTGTACCTCTAGACTGGCACAGGCAGAGCGTTAGAGGGCCATCCCGGCTGACGCAGAGGGAGCAGCAGGGCAAAGAACCCGTACAGGTCCACGACCACCCGCGTCCCCAACTATAAGAAAAAAAAGGAAAGCCAGTAATGGCAAGAAAA
>JAPYYV010001939.1:0-22337 GCA_030522625.1 Copidosoma aretas
CGTGGTTGCTTTCTTGTCGGAATAAGTGGGTTTTAAGCCCTCAAACTTTCCTCTTGGCAAGTACTGATTTGAGAGCAAGAAAAAGGCGGAGACTGAACTCAACTGATTGACTAAACTATTTATTGCAGTGTAACAAATATAAGCGGTTGCGAGAGAGCGGCTATCTCTCTCGGCTGCGTGAGTCTGCTTGCGAGCGCCGACGTGTGGCTCTAAAGCATGCGGTAGCTAGACTGACTGTATATGCGGGCTACCTAGCAGGGCAGCAACAAATTGAGGAATATGTAATTGTATGTGTGCATAAGTTCTTACATTAAAAGTCAAAGAGAAAGCAGAAATAAACTTATGCTATGTGCCGCAAGTTATTATTCGAGAATATTCGAAAAGCTATAAGAGTCTTTCAAACTCGGCAAGTCTTTGGCTTTGAAGGCATCATAACAATAACACCGACACTTTGAGCACTAAATGTTTAGAATTAAAGTAAAGGAAGTAAATATACAAGCGATAAGAATAAAATTAGAATTACATGAAAATATATACTTTAAAGCTAGTTCAATCCTGAACACCTATATAGCACATATTTTGAATATTTCATCATAAATCTTTATTTGAAGTTTTTAGGCGTGTTACTTAACCTTAAAATATTATAATTTGGGCTAGATAGCATGCGATTTCTTTCATAAAATATTTTTGTTCAATTTTTAAGATGTCATAGCTTTAAAAAAAAAATTAATAAATTACTATATTTTTTAACTAACATCTGATCGTTACTTCGTTTGACTTATTCTGTTTATTTAACGAGTCCACTGGCAGTCATCACAAAAAAAATGGCAGAATTTTTGTTACATTTTCCAGAAAGTTTAATTTTTTATTCACAAAACATATTTTTATATGATCGAATTGACTTTCTAGGCAAACAATCCAAGTTCTTGCAATTTTTTTCTTGACTACTTCTAATGGATTCGTTTGAGAAAAAGAATAAGCCCAAAAGCTTGAGGATCAGATGAACATAAAAAAAGATAAAAATATATAGCATTAGATACATTGTTGACTTCTTAAGTGACGGTTCTTATAACTTTTCATAAGCATGCATCATAAAAAAATTTAAATTATGTGCTATAAACGGATAATTAGCCGCCTTAAGTACTCTTACTATAGTTGCTTTATAGAACAATGGTGCCGACTTCTGTAGGCTCTTAGAAATACCATAAAGTAGACCACACGAGGTAAATATAGCCCAGTTCAGCATTAAATTGTAAAAACTGTTATTTTTGACCTATTTTGCTTACCCGTGGAAAAATTGCGTACATTTGGTTTTTAAAGGTTGCGCTGTCATACAATTATCTTGAAATAATTTGTGTACATTCTTATTCTTATTTTTATCTTAAGCGCATCTAATTTTTTTTGAAAATTTTTTCACTTTTTTTTTACTAAGTCGTACCCAAATTTAGGAAAATTAAGTTTATAGCATAACGTCGACTTAAACCTTTCTATTTGTCCAAATATATGTTTATTTACCTTTTATGCCACCCGTTTAAATTGTAATTGTTAGCATATCTGGCTTTCCGTTCAAGATATTGCGTATTTTTGAAGATTTCCAGGTTATGTGCGCACAAAACCAAAAATAGTTTTTTGTGTATACTTGTCATGAATTCCTTAACATTCTTTAAATACATCTAAAACACTGGAAATTTAGGAAAAGTTTTTACAATAACCAACACCTTTATATATGCTCCACGATGATTTTTTTTTCACCTGAAAAAACCCGAAAGAATTGTTATTTTTGATGTGACGGGTTTTCAAATAGTTTGAGAGTAAGTCGTAATAACAACTTTTTAAATAAATAATAGGCATCTGCATTGATCTGCTTAGCATGCAAAAAATTTTTTGTAACTTCTTACTGTGTTTAAGTAAAAGTGATAACAAGTCTTTATATGCATGTGTGTATTACACACATATTGGCACACACTTCCACACATTTACACAAATATCCACACGTATGTACATACGTACACAAATGCATACTCACCACACGATATATATATATATATATATTTATTTATATGAAAATATATATATCGACTATACATTTAGTATATAAGTATATTTGTGGTGAAATCTCAAGACTAACGGTGAGACTGGAGCAGTCACCGCTCTACATTTGTTGCTTAACAGTAAAAATTAGGAAAGAATAAGATGCAAGAAAAGTTAATAATTTATCCATAGAACCTCGAATAAACTAGCCAATAATCAAAAAAAGTGTGTGGCTCACTCTCTTTTCACGTGCCTGCTCGTACGGTAAAATAATTTCAAGCTTTGCTCTCAAATTTTCAAAACAAATTTGTAAGTAATCAGTGAATGAAAATTTGGATTGAAATAAGTTACAAACCACACTATAAAAGGCAGTGGCAGTCATGACCTAAAAGCGGTAGCTAGTGGCTAGGTGCCTACGGTGCTCGGCTTACGTGTGAAAGGTCGTGAGTTCGAATATCGTGGAATTTTTTCTTTTTTTTTAAATTAAAATTTACTTTCGTTACACATATAAAATTAGAGAAAGAATCTGAAAATGATTGATTTACTTTTCTGCATAACGCACCTATAGAAATATAACTTTAAATAACAGTATCCCCCATGACAGCAATATTGACTGTATAATAGAACAAATATAGGTATTCTTCCGTATCTGGCTCAAATAGGGTACAGTACTATTACGCTCATCCTGCAGATACAATCACATAGGTTACAAGTATTATAAATGATAAATATTATAAGCTTTTCTCAACATACAGCTTTGAAACGATACATTTCATCCTTTACAAATAAAATTGCCGAAAAAGACTGAAATGTCACTTCTTATTTCTGACCTCAACTTGATTTCACGTATGAATACTCCTGCCAGTAGAAAACAACGCTTCATTGCAGTATTCGTGCATAGTCATTATAAACTGCACTGATTAGAAATTACACTCCTTTTGTGGTTACCTCAATAAAAAATTATTAAATACGATTAATAACTCCATACATTATGTTCCACGATTTACACTAAATGCATACTTTGAACAAAAATCGCTTTAAAAAACGCAATTTCTAGTTACACAATGTTCTGTATTCGTAATTTTTTGAAGTACAGAGCAGAAGTAAATAATTACTCATGTCAGGGTTGTAAAAAGTTTCCAGCACTTGGATCTTTAATGTCAGTTCGAAGATACATAATGTGTAATCGGTGTTTCTCACTTCATGACAATGGATGATAACCAAACTTCATTTCCAGCATGTCAGGATAAAATATGGGACAGGTGTATTAGTGCTTTGTCCGATATGGGTTTTTTGCAAGATAAATCGAATAATATCAATCCATCGATATCCCGTTTATTGCTAGCAGTGTACTCAAGGGTGTCACTGTCGGGGGGCAGCACCCCCTCCCTCCCTAGAGATTCGAATGAATCTAGGAAATTAAGTTAAATGATAATCTTACCACTTAAATACAAATATTTTCGTAAAGTGCGAATCAATGATCTGTTTACTGTGAGCCGCAGGTAAGTCTCATATGTAGTTCATGATACACTGACCTTTTAGTTGATCATTGTTGGCATAATAGACACGTATATAATAGATTTCTAGGTATATTTCACCTTTCATATATTTTTCGTTCAGACATCAGGTGGCGCTCATTTTCGCCTTTGGAAGCAAATGGCAACTTACTGCGTTTTACTTGAACTTTAGAATAAGTAATACTTAATAAATAAGTCAATTGATATAATAGTTTCAGTATCAAAAAATTGAGACCCTTAACGTTTTTGTTCTCGTTTCCTAAGTTTTTTATGTGTAAAATAGATACATTTAAGAAATCTCCATATTTATTGTATATGACTTATGTATGCTTAAAGTCTTTAAAGAAAATAGCATGTGCTTCGAAAATTCTGCTGGGAGTGAATTATAGTAGTTATAAAAACATCACATGTTCGGGTGAGGGCACTGACTGTCATTGCTTACTGATTGTCACTACGCCTCGCATACAGTATACAGTAGAAAATGATTTCTTACCTTAGTGTTGCTGCCAAACGAACGAAAGTCAATAGTTATCTGTTTTTTTTTAAATAAGGGAACACAGCAGCAACCAGTAATCGATAACAGTCAGCTATCTAAGTCGACCATGTAGTGTTGGCACAACTTGAATAACTTCCCGCTAGCAGCACTTGCCAGAAGAAAAAAGTTACTATGATGATAATAAAACTGTTTTTGACTTATGACAAAGAGTTGTCGAATTTAAGTTACAAGTTAATACTTAAAAAACTTGTTGAAAACAGAAATTTGTTGTTTTTTAAACTTTCCTGTATTGTAAATTCCAATTTGTGACGTACCAAGGGTTAAAGTATGAAAGGCTGTTTTGATTGGCCTTACACTTGTTAGCACCCTATTTTTTCATCTTGTATGTCAAGGTATATCGTCTTTATTGCCAAAATTTGTATGCAATCTAGAATACCACCAATTTATTTAGCTTCATTTTTTTCATCGATAATATTATTTATACCATTTAAATCAACTTTTTACCATGGCAATATGTATATTTAATTATACCTTCTCTCTGGTAAAGTACGGTAGTGATTTAGAAAAGGATTTAATTAGTATTTTACTTCCCTTTAAAAACATTTTATGGTAAGAAATATTATTATGTATGCGATTTACCTTTTTGGACAAAAAATGTTTACCTTATATTTAAAAATGTATTGCCTAAATAAAAGCAATAATTCTAAAATAAATAGAGGCTTTACTAGGTACTTACCAATGTAAAAAGTAGTAGCACATGCTGGAAATATTGCACGAACTCCTGTAGATTTTTTACAGAATTGACAGGTAAACTGCAGACTTTTCGCAGTAATATGTGGTAATACTGTAGATAATTCTGCAAAATAATATTCAGTGTTTTTGCCAGCAGATAATTATCATATTTGTAATAATTTCTAGCAACAATAACGATAGAAGCAAAAGTAAAAAAAAATTCAAAAACATCTGCAACTGTAGGCTTTCGGAATTCAGCCCAGTTTAAACAGGTCATTAGAAAAGTATAATATCTACTTGGTCAGTATAAATTTAATATAATACTAATAGATTGATTTTATATAAATTATAGCTGCAATGAGTGATCATTTATTTATCCATCTTGAAATTTCAGAGTATTTCATAATGAATATTAATTTTGATTTTTAACTTTTAATTTGCCATTTTATAACATTTTCATAAACATTTATCGACAACTTTAGTTTTCTTTTTCCAAGAACGATTTCTGTTAATATCATATCCCAATAAGGAGATTTTTTAAAAAAGAATTTTTATTTAACTCTTAAATGTCTGTTTTTTAATAATTCTTTCAGCATTTTTAATTTATCAGAAAGTAATCAAGAAGTCGTAATATGGTTTAAGTAGTAGTAGTACAAAAGTGTCCTTCAAAGCAATAACCGCTACTATTATTAAACATTACTGATACAAAAATCCACCAACAACCAATTTTCTTATCTCAGTTCTGAAGCTATCGCATTTAAATTATGCTCTAATAATATCTTCGAATGCCAGCTTTGTGCTTATAATTGTTCTGAGTAGAAACTGAAACATCAATAGGAAAACATTATTCTTAATAAAAATAATTTTATTTTTTGAGATGTCTTGGAGAATTTTTTTTGTCCTCTATAATAACGATCGTAAAAGTAAACATTTAATAATCCATCTTGTATAGTATACTACCTAAAAACTCTTTTTCAATTTTTCATTAAATGGAGATTCTTTTTACTTAATGTTACTATGTTAATAGTACATCAAATTATCATTAAGATGGTTCGATGTATTTGAAAACAAATTTTTTAGATCTGTTTCTGACAAACAGGAAATCTTAAAATTTTCAAAACTTGTTAATTAACAGATTCTAATCAAAACTATTTCTAACTATACATTACATGGAAATTAAAGAAAAGTAAAGAAACACTTATTGCAACTGTGATTATTGTCGACGACAATTCTCACATTGATATTAAATCGAGTCTGACAAGGTAAATAAAATACTCAGCATACAATCTCGTGATGCCAGGCTGAAATCCCGTAGCCATTGACTGCAGTGTTTGAAAGATTTATTGAAACCTTTCAATAATTTTGTAATGATCACTTGTCTTTTAATTATAGATAAGAAAAATACTTTTGTGATCCTTGCACAACATCTACAGGATTTTTTACAGCACTCCCAGCTTTTTCTGAAAACAAATCTGCAGGTCCTTCTGCATAATAAATTGCAGAATTTTTTCCATTCAGGCTTCTACGTAGCTGTTGTGTTCTTTATTTTAAGTTGTATCATAAATATAGTTATTAATAAGTATTTTAACTGAAAAACATGTTAAACAATTCAATTAGATCCTCAAAACTAAATAAAAATTTGTTTTGGTTAATTTGTTAAATAAAGCCTATACTTTATAAATGAACATTATCGTTCATTTTTTTTTAAAAGAACTTATTACGAGAAAGTAAAGTAGAAGTCACGTGCAATATTAATATTCACTGGAATTTTTCGTGTGCGTATCGAAGTAGCTTGCAATAGCAAGATGCGTGCACAAAAATCTCAATGAATGCTGCATATTTACTTTGATCTGCAAGGACAGCATGCTATCTGTAGGTGTACGTATTTCTTTCGTTGGATAGCTGAAGAAAATCTTTTTGCTGTGTAGTAGAAAGAATAATGTATCAACAATATTATTAAAATGCGATAAGCAAAATATCGACGTGAGGCTGTATGAGACGCTTTAATAGCGCTGCCCTAAGTTTACTGAATACTGCATAACTATAGTTCTTCATCATTTCTAGTAGCTTCTAGCCTGCTTAATGTAACAGCAATTTTTGAAATCACAAATGGTAGCTATCGTCAGTTGACACATGAATAGCCTGAATAACTTTTACACCACAAAACTTATATTAAGGGTATGTTAATTTTAACGAAATGCAAGAATTTAAGTAGAAGTTTATCACTTTATTGACGTATTGAGCATATACCATGTTATTGTGGGATTAGTACATCCCAAAAATAGCCCGTGAAATGATTCCAACTTCTTGGTGTATGAAGTATCGTTCTACTTCTCGCACTTATTTTGTTTACAATCGTATAAAAATTTTCGCGTATGTTAGAGTGAACTATCATTAAGGTGCGTTGCCCTCAACATAGAACTATTTTGCTTTTCATGATAACCGTTTATCTATAGATTACGTGTCAATACACGTTTTTCGTACGAATAAGAATAATCGAACGTTTTCGTGGAAAAAAATTCCCCAAATTTAGTAAATTCTTATGTGCGTCCTCATCCAACAACTAGTGTCCTATAAAAGCAGCAATGACTCTCTGATTTGTTTTTGAAATCGTTTGCAAAGAAACTGATATATACTTAATAAATATCCTAACAATATGTATGAAAGGTTTATAAATCCTTTGGTTGGTTATAGGGTAGAATTAGACGTATCGTTCTAGAAGTAGTTTAAGTCATACTCATATAATCAACGGAAAATTTAGGCTTATTTTATCATGTAACCAGCTCTCCATACACAAAAATACAAACCACCCTTCTAACAGATTAACGCTTATAACTATACTGTAACACAATCAACCTCTTCAGGGTAAAGTACCTGAGCAGTTAAAATTGGTTGTTGGCTTAGTAGTGAGCGTGCTACACGTGGAAACAACACTGTTTGTGAGGTTATATGCTTGATATGGGCACTCAGATTTTTTTCTATGGGCTCTTCTCGGGAAAAGCGCCTACGCCACCCAAAAATGTGTTTGAGCAAAAAATGACTCAGAAAAAATGTATTTGACATTATGATAATAAAAAGGACATATTTTGTGAAAAGTGATGCTTCGGCTCTTTCAAAAGAAAAGGTGCAGCGATATGACTAAGTAATATTCCGTATGACTATGTAACATAATCTTTGTGGAAAAAAATTATAAATATATCTAATTTATGTGCGACAAATGTGCATGTGCTCTTGGATATGTTATTTACGATTGTATTGTAATACTTCTGATGAATATGATACTTCAGCTGTGTGTACTCGTATACGAAAAAGTCCGTGAATATGACTGTTAGTTTCTCTTTTTTTTTACCTTGAGTAGTTGTTGATTTAATGCTGTATCAAACTATAAAAATCCAAATATAAATACTTTGGAAACCGTCCGCCAAATAATTTTAAAACTTCAGACAGTTGAGATTGGTCAACAAGTTGACAGCTTTGTACGAAAAACTCTTTTCAAATCCACTACTTTTATCATGCATCTAATGGAATTTTGTACTTTTTTCGTAAAAAATCTTGCCGTCATATTTTGTGCGCAGGATTGCAGTCATTGGTACATATTTAAACTCTGACAGTGCTTTTGATTGTGGATAAGTGATTGTTTTGTGATTATTACACCGGAGTGCACAGATATACGCTTTGCAAAAATTACTTAGATAGAGCAAACAATAGTTTAGGAGTTGGTGAGGGAGGACGAAAAGTTGATGACGTTTAATGACATAAGATCGCACAGATATTTTATATTTTTTCGACGTCGGTAACCTCTAACTGCTGGACTAATATATGCGGTATTCCCGTCAATCTTGGTTTTCGAAAAAAAAAGATAATCACGTGGCAATTATTGTTTGATAATGTATCCAACAGGCCAAACACATTTTATCATCAGAAACGCTCAATATGCTTTGATTGAGATTCAGAGAAATTAGTTGTTCGTTTCCATTACAAAATGTCATAAATTTTTTTTCCATAATTGCGCCGGAAGGACTATGTACTATCTCTGATTTTAAGTTCCAAAGTTTCTACCTAATAATGAAATCACACATGTTCAGATGACAATTTCCACACGAACGACGGAAGAACCTTTTATTTCATCAGTAACTAAGTTTCAGCGAAAAGGTTCTGTTCCACTGATGAGTCTAGAATATAAATTAAAAGTCCTATCTCTGACATGGCAAGGTAAATGATCGCATACGCTACACGAAAGAAAAAACGCACTGTCATCTAGCATGTCCTACCACCCTTGCCGTTTGCTCGGAGAGAACTATTAACACGGAAAAAAACATAATTATTTCCTAGAGTGCTTTAAGACCAGACGGTGGGGACAAAATAGTATATAAAATTGCATTTCATAGTCGGGACAAAATGAAAAGTATAAATTAACTGTAACCCGTGTGCTTCATTTTTAAATTAACAATCACTGCCAAAAATCAATTTTCGTTATCTTTTTCCTCCATAGCTCGTCTGTATTGCATTTTTGAATGCACACACGTTTGTAGCTATTTGTTTCTTACCTAATTATCTAAAAAATAGGACCTGCTATCAGTCTTTAAGTTAAATAGATAATGAGCAAATAGCGTTTTGAATAAATAAAGGGGAATCTCTTTAGCATTAAATACCTCGCAAGCAAAGATAAGTAGATGCCTGAAACTTGTAAAAACTATTTTGTTTATTGATGTTAAAAAGTGATCTAAATTTCAACAAAATCAGTTATTACCTGTTTTAACAATTAACGATCAAGTTATTGCTGTAACCTTTATTGCAACATGGGCTATTTTTTTGTAAAAACCATTAATCATGACAACTAAGCCACTAAATTCGAAAATCTATTAAAGTTTATCCAGCTAGAATTTTTTTAATATATAAAACGATATAATTTTTTTGCTTTTTAAAATCAAGCTTCGGTATTGTACAGACGAATAGCTGCTATTTTTATACAAATTCAAAAAATCCATTCATACCTCAGCATGCTTAGAAGCCCAGATGACTCATTTTTTTTAAAACTTTCGTAAATACGTATTATACACTGTACAGTGCTCTTAAAAAAAATGATCGTTAATTGCTTAATAAGTCGATTTTGTTGATATTTAGGAAACTTTTAAACATCATTGAGAATGGTTTAAACAAGTTTTAGGCATTTAGTGACCTTTGCTTTCAAGATATTAAATGCCGAAAAAAAAGCACTATTTTGATTTTATAAGCTATTTATTGATAAACAATAGCACTTAAAGACTTCTACAAGGTCTTATTTTTTTAGGTAACCAGGTAAGAAAAAATAACTACGATAATTTACGTATTAAAAAATGCGATAGAGACGATCTATTGAGCAAAAAGTAAAAAAAAAATCGATTTCTCGACACAATTTGTTGATCAATAAATTAAGGACACAGTTTACGGTTTATTTATACTTTTCATACGATTGAGCGGTAAAAAATACATAGAAATTAATCGAAACCTCGCTCCCGTCAAAAAAATTTACCTGAAAATCTCCGCTGTCTGGTCCATCTATATTATTATGAAAGTAACAAGCATAGCTATAGAACAAGCATTTTGAAAGTCACCATTTTTAAATTACTTCGTAAAGATCTATCAGTCAAGATGCTGTTGATGAAATAAATAACGCATAAGTGCTAGTATGTTCACTGCGCATGAAGTAGAATTTAATAAAAACGTTTTTTAGAATTCGATCAATGTTAGTGGATGGATAGATATATACTGATAGCTTGATAGTTTATTCTATATGCAAAAGAAACTTTGTTTTTACACGACTATTCGATCCAAATAGTAAAATTATTCAATATACTGCTTTTACGAACATATTCGTTATGAACAATAAGCTGTGGCAGTGTATAAGTGATTAAGATTTTAAGAAAGAATCATGCTATCAAAATTAGAATCAAAATCCGTCATTTATTTGATTTGTTTTAATTCAGAACATTTATTTTTATAGGTGACCTATTCTTTGAAATAAAAACAAAATGTTATAAGTATTTCAATGATCCTAAAAAGTAGACGACTTAATTAATATGACTTTCTTTTACAAAATGTTTAATATCTTAACATCGCAAAAAATTTCTAACAGGTTTAACTACGTTAGTGCCTTTATAACTCAAAATGCATAACAGTATCTCATTTTATTGTAAAAGAATTGTATGATCTGGCATATTTTATTCTTCATTATTAACGTTATACAGGTATAATTGCTTAAATAGTGTGAAAAATTGCCCATGTTCGATACACTGACCTTAGTTCTTGTATAAAAGTGGAGAAAAATCTTCATGAATATATTTTTTAAGCTCTCTTAATCATTATCCGATTATTGGGTCAGGACATCGATATTACTATTTGTTGTATAATGAAGGAAGCGAAAAAAGAATACAATTAGTCATATTTTCCTAATCTAGACTGCTTTCTGTAATAGCAGCTTTTTAAATGGCATTATATAAAAAATATTTTCTTTAATGATTTACAGGAAAAATCATGTTTAATAGTTGATTAAAGTGGACTAGAGAGGGTAGAACAGTTTTAAGTAGTTGCACTAAGTTTTAGACTGTCAATAAGGACAAAGGCAGTATTATCTAAGCCTGGGAGTTTTCGCATTAGCTGCTTGAATCTTGGCACAATTAAACTTAAATTACTTGGCATTCACATGAGGTACTTACTAATTTACAGCAAAAATATCTAACATATCATTAAACTTATATTGTTATGAGCTGTAGGATCGTAGCATTGTTCATCGGTAATTTGGAGACTCCTTCTTGACTGATCCTTCTTTTCTTATTTGTCTTTTCTCCTTTACCTGGTATTTCCTTTAATGTAACCGCCATAGCAGCATTTGAAGAATGATTCTACATTCCTTTGAATGATTTGAACATTTAGGGAGTCAGATGCGACTCTTTGACGTGCCGATAGAGCACCTGCAGCATGTAATACATACAAGCTTTAGTAATGTCGGTAAATCATATCTTACTATCACTTTAAACCTGTTTCAATTGACCACTTTAACATACCAGTATCAGTATTACTTTAATTGCAGTGTAGGATTTTTGTACTAATTTTATCTACAGGAATAATTGTATAATTTTCCAGCCATTAACGCATGCTTAGTTTAATCGGACACAGCTGCCTGAGGTTTTTTATGTAACAATGTTATGTTTTAACCTAACAGCAGACTATATAACATGACTCTAGAACATAAATACTGCAACTTTTTACTAAAATCCAGAAATTATCAAACACGAGAAATATGTCGATTGGCATCGAAAAACATACGCATGCTATGTAAAAAATGTGAAAGATCATAGTTGCGGGTTTGGGCGGATATCTTTGATAATTTTCATTAAAACAATTAAATGTACCAAAAATCTAAGGAATTAGTCTCAGTGTAGGACAACAAAAGGGTGCAGCATTTATGCCGCAGAGTTGCAACGTCAAATATTAGCGGCTATTAGATGCAACTATTATTATTATATATGTGTACTGTGTATAGAATTTTTATGTATAAATATTTGGTAGCTAGTAAGACCATTAGAGCTCTATCTTGGCTTGCTACATCTTTCGATGTATATATTAGTCTGCGAGAATTACCTTTCGGACCGATAAATGAAAGAGAATGGTCAACGAAAAAAAAGACCAGTAGCTATTCTGCTAAAGGAAGCTGATGATGCAGGACGAAGATGAAGTAAAGAAAAGTTAGGAGTATCAGAAAGAAGAGAAAAATTGAGGGTATGAAAGGAGCAAATAGTCAGTGGTTCCGAGCAGAAAGGATGCCGCTCGTAAATCTGTGGCGGGCCTCAGCATGAACTGAATATTTTGCTCCCGGCTCTCTTCTACCATCCTCGCTTTTTTCTCCTTTTATATCATTACCTGTCTTCTTTTTCCTCTCTCACTTTTTTCCTCCCTTTAGTCCTATGGTGTACTCAGCCATATCTGCAGCCTTATATGCGTTACTGCAGCAGCCACCATTTGTGCTTACAGACATACACATATACACCAACATACTTACTTGCACATTTACAATTTTACGAGCAATGAAGGGCCACGTCAGGTCTGCTGATGAACATGCGACGAATTCCATGTAAGGTTATCAGTACATAAGTAGAAGCGTACTCTTTGTTGATGAAGTGTTCTACAGTAAATCCAATAATAGTAAAAATGTTGTCTGTTCCTACCTGAATAGGGAGTACCCTGCAACACAACTACTCACCTACTAACACTAAAATTTGAGATTTCTAGAGCAATCAAGCTAGCAATCGTATTATTTAGTTTAGTAATGATTTTGTTTCAACAATCCTTTTGAATTTTTCTGAATCAGATGGTCGTAAAATAAAAATAAATAAAGAAGAGCATACACGAAATTATTTATTTATGAAAAATTGTTTGAAACGATTTCATTTAATGGGCTAACTACATTTAGCCAAGATCAATCATCAATCAAACTATACTATACCAAAATGGTCTGGTAAAAAAGATGCTATACCAAAACTTTACACGGAAAACACCCTTTTCCGAGATTCTTTTACGAAAAACATCCCGTACTCAAACTTACCCACGGACAACTTACCATATTAAAATTAAGTGACAAAAAGAACGAGTTTAAATTCTTTTCATCATTGCATTGTCTTTAATCTCCATACAAAATTCATAATATCCGCCAGACATAGACTAATGATGTATATTCTAATTTAGTTCCAAAAGAGAAAGTATTTTTGAATTCAATAACATAAACTTGATTAGAGATATCATAAAAATGATACATTAATACAAACATTCTTTAGTAAAAGTATTAAGAGAAAAGTGCTCTGAATAAGCTCGACGCATCGTAACGCTTATTGCAATCTAAATAAAGTATGTTCATTATATAATTTTAAAGAAAGAATTTTTTTTAAGAAAATTGGTATATATTATTAACTGTTAAGAGTATGGGTATGGGATCTTTCATATCTGAGAATTGTAGAATTAAATGTTATTCTATATAATGTTTCCATGAAGTTTTTTTTTCGTCAGAGAAATCCGGTATTAGATATTTCTTATCCGAGGATTTTAATACTCATGGGATATTTTGTACGTCAGAAATTTTGCACTAGATATTTTTCGAAATAAATTAAGCATCGACGTTTTTTCTCTACAACAGAGATTTATATAGTCCAAAAATTTTTAACTCTCTATAGAAATAGTCAAACCTTTATTAGTATTTTCTTTTTTCAAAGCTTATTGTCACCATAGCCTGTTGGACCGGTATTTAATCGTTTTTGAAGCTATGCTTCTGATGGCATGCCTTGGCATTGGCGCTGGGGGTGAACGAAGAAAAACCGTCACGCTGGCCAGGATTAAATACCTGACCTCCTAAAATGAGAAAACTCATGTTAGAGGGGTCGTGTAATAAATTCTGGCTAGCGTGATTGGCGCAGGAATTTAATACCGGGCCTCCTGACATGAAAAAACTAATGTTGAAGTGGTAGGGTAATAAATGTTATCCTGCGTTATGCAGCGCTATATCATGATCTCATATAGTAGAAGTTTTGAATACGCTTGCAGTAAAGCTACTCGCAGGCTTGGACATCTAGCGAGTGGAACGGAAAGCTTGTAGTGGCCAGTGCGGGCTTACTCGCTCAGGGCTTCTTCTAAGGAAATTCGACAACTGTGCAGCATGTACATACATATTTATATAAACTGTACTCTTAACAATCGCGTGTATGTATATGAGCTGTAAATATATAATATATAGATAAATTATATTTTAATGAGAAAATTTTAAAATAAGGGGTATGTGATCCATATCAATTTTGAGGCTTGAATTTTTATTGATGTTTCAATCATACAATTTGATATTCAATTAATTTACAGTACAACTACCTACCCTATAACTATACTTTTTATACTTTAAATTACAATATTCAATGCAAACAAAATAAACTCTACTAAGCAACATTAGCAATTAGTGTATATGAATATTCGAATTAGTACCTTAAAAAAGAAAACCAAAACCCTGAACAATTAGCTTCTGATAAAAATGCTGTCTCACATTACGACATTTTACCAAAATAATTTTTTTTTCTCATGGAAAGTGACTACTGTTTTCAGTAAGCTTAAATGATTATCAAATAATAATATTGAAAATACCACCATCAGTTGTTCACAATACAAAACATATAGCCTAGCTTGCACAGCCTTTAGTTTTTTAGAACCCACAGTTAGCTTACGTCTTTGGAATTAAGGTACTCATGAAAATACATGATTTCAAATAATGTCATCGTTTAAAATTTTTTTATTTTTGTTGGGGGAATGTATTCATCATTATCTTTCTCGCAAAGGTCAGCGTTATTCTTATTAGGTGCCTCAGGAAAGATCCCACGATCTTAGCCGTAGTAGTATTTTTAGTGCGTCGTTCAACAGATTTAGTCCAGTGGAAGCTGCTGTCCACGGATCCCATTGCTCCAAAACTGAGAATCAACAATGCATTTTAGCATATCTCTATGACGAGAGGGTGTAGTATACTGACAGTCTAGTTAAAAGCCACTTTTTGTGGCTAAAAACCGTTAAAAGAATATTAAAACGTTAAGTGACTTGCTACTACACGCCCTAAGAATGATCTTGCAGAATAAGTTAATTTTTTAGCGTCATCGTAAACATGATACATAAGGCTCATGATTTTGTTAGCTAGAACTTGATTGTGGAGATTTAAAGCGTGCTAATACAACGCATTGGCGGTATGTTGTGCAACTTTCTAATGCTATCGCAGGAATTTCATTATTATGAAACAACGATCTAATGGTGTCTCGATAACTAAAACATGGTATGCAACGGACCAAGAGCTCGGAATTAAGATGCATGTAAAACAGATATTGTAGATCTTCATCCAAAGTGTTTTCTTTCTTCGAGGACTAAAAAATTGATGGCATTAAACATACCTATTGATCAACTGAATCGTTAGGGTAGATGTACCTATCAAAAAAACGTTGGGTTCCTTAAAAAATGGCTCTAAATCTATATATGATTTATCTGTTCAAATTGATAGAAAAAAGCTCGATTGTTTATTGCGAATGCATGAATTAAATATTTATGAACAGCGTGTTAATATTAGGGTCAAAAGCATACATAGCTTCACTTTTTTAGTGGCAGTGCAGGTTATTTGATCCAGCGTTTCAATTATATTCATAAAAGATACTTTTAACCTACCTTCTTTAAGATTTTCAGATGTTGACGGTGAGCTCAAATATTTTGACTTCAAAGATGAAGCAACTGCACCAGGTGTAGAGATTTTACACGCTGTGGTGGCAGAAAAATTAGAGGCAAGGTGTATACTTAGAACATCCATGAAAGCAGTTGTACAGACGGCAGAAATCGTTACAGAGATGGTCATTTTCCTTGCTGTTAAGGTGTAAGGCGGCCTTGTAGAAGGTGTAGAAGTGTTAGTCTTCCCTACATTAGTTTTCCTGATAAGCCAACAGTCTAGCGTTCTTGTATCTATTATTAAGTTCAAGTTGTACGAAAAGAAAGAGGTCCACTTAGTTTGCCTACGTAATCTTACGAACAGTAACCAAACGTACCGTCTTAAGCGGTCAAGGTTAACCTGAAAAAACTTTTATACTCTGCACGGTCAAAGAGTTACCCTTACGTTAGCGAAGGATTGAGCTTGTTCAAATGATTACGTGCATTCTAACAAAATATTAAAAAACTATACGATCTATTTATCACACCACACTGGCTGTATAGTTAAAATGCATGATCTCATACTTACTACTTATACATGTGCTTGTGAACGTCTACTCCAGCAACACTGCTGCTGCGTCAGCTAAGCCCCGCTCTCCCGCATTCCTCCCCTCTACCATCCCCCTCTTTTCTCTCTCACCTGTTTCGTACATGTATAGTTCACACTGTTCAAAATTAAACAAGCTTTGAAGTACATATTTTCATGCAATTCTAATTTTATTCTTATCAAGTTGTATATTTACATTCCCTACTTAAATTCTATGAATTAAGTGCTCAAAGTATCAGTGTTATTGTTATGATGCCTTCAAAGCCAAAGACTTGCCGAGTGAGAAAGACTCTTAAAGCTTCTTGAATATTCTCGAATAATACCTTGCTGTACATAACATAGGTTTATTCCTGCTTTCTCTGTAACTTTTAATGTAAGAACTTATACACACATACATACAATTACATATTTCTCAATTCATTCCTGCCTTGCGAGGTAGCCCGCATATACCGTCAGTCTAGCTACCGCACGTTCTCGAGCCACACGTCGGCGATCGAGAGCAGACTTACGCCGCCGAGAGAGATAGTCGCTCTCTTGCAACCGCTTATAATTGTTACGCTGCAATAAATAATTTAGTCAAGCATGAATCAGTACTTCTGTAAATTTCCGGAGTTACATGTATACATATCTATAAATACATCTCGCTATCGTTTGAGGCCTACGCATTGAAAAAAACATGCATACACACGAGCACAGTGCACATAAATCAAATTTGTACGTATAACTAAAAACATAATGCACAGCGTGGTGTGCTTTACGTTTTCATATATATATATATATATATATATATATATATATTTATATATATATATATATATATACAAACCAATGTTTTTTTTTTGCACTGTGTCTGTGCAAATGCGTGTGTATTTCTCTGCGTATGCCTATACATACATTTAGCAATCATTGTCTACTAGCGTTGTTAGCGAGTATATAAGTATACATAATAACACACACATAACTATTATGCTGCGTTTACACGAAAAAAAAAATTTCGTAGCCAAATGCTGTTTTTAATTCAACTAATCAGAGCAAGGCTCTCTCTTAAACTCTAGCCAAAATTCGCTTTCACTAAGAAATTGTCTTCTTCTTCTGTGCATACTCAGCCTACCATATACATTTGAAAATTCAATCAAATGTGTTATAGTCAGCTATTAAAGCTCTAAATTGTAGACAACATAAGCAGACAACTGTTTTAAATTGATTTATTTGGTTATTAAACCTTTTAATAACTAATGAAAATAGTCTAGACCTAGTTCCTAATCAGAATATAAATAAGTTGTGTTTTTTGTAATTAAGAAGTACTACGATTCCTATTTATTTAGTATTTGGTACCTATTTTTTGAGTCGGTTTTGAACATTTTTGTAACAGCGCAAGATCATATTAACATCTGCGCATTCTAGATCATCGACTGCGCAAATCGTGATCAGCAGTGCCTTAGAATACACCCTGCCGGGCTGTTTGAGTCGCCACATACATTAGTTTAACGTTTTTTGGCTGTCGCTCAGCAGTACAGACATGTTTCTATGCCCGTAAGGAGACTAGTACTACTCAGATTTAAGGCTGTATCCTAATGGAATTAAATAATAAATAGCATGTGTTTAAAGCAAGTGCAGATGTCCTCAATTTATTTTATGGAGGATAGAGTGAGTGGTACCGTGTCAACTTAGGGGCATATAGCTGCGAAATAAACTGTTGTGATTAACTCGCTAGTACTCAGATGTTTGCTGACAAATCATCACAAAAAAATCATGAGTCATACGTGGAGTTAAGAGGTTGCTTATAGGTTTTTTTAGAATTCCATAACTTCCTCCTTTAAAAATCGTCTGGTTCTCTAGGGGCCCTAAAATATTAGTCTATTCAAGAGATAACAAGCTTTTGTTTAGTTACTTGTTCGTTAAGGTCTCATTTTTTATTTCGCAGCTATCTCAGAAAAAAGATTTAAAAATTTACGGCAGATAGCAGAATAAATGGCAATAGGCCTAAAACTGAAATATACTAACTGTATTTTTGAGACAGCTGCAAAATAAAAAATAAGATATTAACAAACAAGTAACTTAACAAAGCTTGTAAACTCTTGAATAGATTAGTATCATAAGGCCCTTGGAAGACCAGACAATTTCAAAAAATATGAGTATAAATGTAAACAAATAACAGACAAGGGACGAGTGGCAGAACGACAAAATTTCAGTCAATTGTTCCCAGAACTTTTTCTACTCAATATTTTGACATGCAATATTGTACGGATGTTTTGAGGGACACTAGAAAAATAGTATGCTAAAAAAATTTGTGATTTCTAAAATTTATAGCAGACTTTTGTCGATTAAAGCAGTTGTGCTCTGTAAATTAGTAGATTATAATTTTCCTGGATCAACGGAAAAAGTGATCAAGTTTTGACAAAAACTAAAAGAAACCTTGTAATTCTACGAATGGCTCATAGTTTTTTTGAGATTATTTGTAAACAAAAAGTCGAGTACTAGCAAGTTAAATACAATAATGCGTTTCACAGCGGTTCTCCCTTCAATTTATACGGTTTTACTCGCTCTATCCTCCTTAAAAGGATTTAGAGACAACATGAACTTTAAAGAACAGAAAACGCTTAATCTCTAAAATAAAGAAAGACAGGCCAAAAATAACAAGTTTACGGGTTTTCTAAAGAGGTAATAAATAATACGGCGTTCTTTGGGAGAGGTTATATCATTTATTCTACATAACTTGATGTATTATGGTAAAAAAAGGTGAAAAATTAGAAAAAACATTGCAACACGTTATGAATATTTATATAAATGTGCACAGATTATTTCAACATGGTTCTACGACAACGTTAGTATTATATAAAGTAAAGAACGCAGTATCTCGAAGGAAAAACTCAATGTTCAAAAATAGCAATTTGTATGAGTACCATGATGAAGTAAACAATATCGACCCCGCTAATGAAGTAGTTAGTCAATACAATATAATCACTTCGAAAAATGCCGTTGCTTCTGTACTTGAATACGTCTTTGCTACATATATTACCGAAACAGTATTACTCTTGCAAGATGAATTATTAAAAAAATTAGACAAACAATAATTTCACAAACAGCATATTTTTATCATGATCAATTGGGAAACTTTTTTAATGAGCATGACTATTTATGTATTAAAAACTATTTTGCAACATTGTCCAACATTTCAGCAACCTAATGTTATTATCATAGGGGATACTTTTTTATAATTACAAATGTATAACGTATAGTTAAATAAGGCAACAATAAGTATTATTTAAGACTAAAAAATTTATCTAATCTAAAGATGAAAACATGATTTCAACAATTGCAATCAGTTGTACATGTTCTTTGATCTAAATAGTACAACAAGAATTCATTAGTATCATACAAGCTACATAGCACAGCACGTTTCTGAAATGTTTCTAAAATGTTGGATTATTGGAAATTCATAAACATTTATCTCAAGAGCTCAGAGATGTTTCTAAAACGTTTTGAGAACCGTAAAATATCCGTTGCTGTGTTGCTATCCAGAATGATTTTAAAACGTAATTGAATTTAGTAAACATTTAGGAAAAAAAATTATTTTAATTTATTTTGTAATACCTAAATCCATAAAAAATGACAATAATAAGTTGATAAGATATCAACTTGACCGAAGTTGACAAAATACCGTGAATATAAATAACATTAATATATGATACGAAGACGAGTCTTGGTGATTTTCATTTTTAAAACTAAATTATGGAAATACAAATATGTGTTTAGACAATTTATTTACTAAATTTTATTTAGAAACGAATTTCGTTCATCTTTTTCAAATAATATCTTTCCTCGTACATTAACTCTTGGAATTAAACGCGAAGTTTTACTTTCGTTTTGAGTTGGCAACAAATGCAGATTTTATATATAATGATTAGCTAGTTATCGTCCAATTAACAACAGCTGCCAATTTATTGGTACAAAGCTTCTTCATTTACATGTTCATCTTTTTTACGCACACGCTCATCAATCTTCTTTTTTTCTAAATCCAAAATCGTCATTATTTCTGAAATTTTACCTTTAAGATCCTCTACCAAATAATATTCTGAAACAGCGGTCACTGGCAAAAAAATCCTAATCTCCCAAAACAATCAAATTTTCCAATTCGATTAAATAAAAATAAAAATGTTTGGGAAATTTTGTGATCTCCTAGATTTTCTGCCACAAAATATTCTAAAACGACGTTTGATAGCCAAAAAAAACACTTTTAAAAAAAATTATTTTCTAAATTCAAATATAAAATAAAACAAAATATGTAGCAAAACTCAAAGATATTTTTCAGCAGTGACAGGATTCTTAAAACTAAAAAAGGTCCTGTTGGACCAAATTGATCTAGGCAATCCGCAGAGATAACTTATTACATACATACACACACACAAACAGAAGGATATTTTCTAAAAATGATGCATTTTGATTCCAAACTTTATAAATCGTGTTTATAACATGTTTTCTCGACATCTGAAATTTTTCCATAACAAAGCTTTCATCACGACGAAGCAAGCAATATTTCAATGACTAATATTTGTATTAATGCAGTTGTAAGTAGGAATAACAAATCTAACGGTACTTCTACCTTATATAATCCTTATTCTGTAAATAAGAATTATCATCAATTAGTCCAAATGGATACGATATGCTCGTTTTTATCTGGGTGGACCTAGTTTGTGTCCGTAGCACGGCAATTTTTTTCTCTCCATATATTTAATTTTACTCTTATTGTTATTAGTTTTTATAAATATAGGTATTGCTAAGAAATAATAGTAATAAGTATTCATTTTTTTCCTATATTTGAACTAAATTCAGGTACGTTTCAGAAGCAATCTGAAAACGTTTTTGAAAAATTTTATAAAAACTGATGCTTTACTGAGCTATGGACATGTTACGGCTTTAAAGATGTTCAAGAAATTTTCTTTAGCTATTAGACGGAACGTGATTGAGTTTTAAATTAAACGTTTTAGAAACGTTTTGTACTATGTTGGAATTATGATTTCAAATTCTCGTGGTACTGTTTTTAATAAAGATAAAGTATGAACTGGCTGAAATTTTAGATTTATCTAGGTTTTTATCTTAACAATATATAAACTTTGTAGTCCACCAATAGTACTTCTTCATTTATTATTTAATTATCTTTTGATGGACCGTAATTTTTAAATGGTAGCTCTGAAAATGGCGATATGAGGTTGCCAAAATATTGGACAATTTTGTAAAATAAATAAATAAATTATTACATAGTCCTGCTCTTTTACCAACTTTATTTATTTATTTTGGATTTTTATGGACATTTGATTTGCACACTTATAATTTTCTTGACCTAGCTGATGTCAATTTTGCAATGTTTATACTAGATGATAATTTTTTCTTTCTCTTTATAAGCATAGCTTTTTCCAGCGTTCTCATGACTGCTTGTTTTTTTTAGTGTACAATCTAGTTACTGTAGGAGCGTTCCGTAAGCCAAATAGTGTCATTTCTTACATTTTTGACCCCCTTGTTCCTCCACATAATCGTCCGCATTTTTTATTTTTGCATCCCTCCCACATCCAAGGAAAACGTTATTTTTCGTAAAATTATTCATTAGTATCTTTCCTGTTAAATTAGAGAAAGTATTTTAAGAGAATCTTAAAAATGTTATTATTAAAGTAAATTAAACGGTGAGACAAGCCAATTTTTTAAATCGCTTATTCAAAAGATACTATTATATTTATCATCACTACTATTGTATTAAGTATTACAGTTGTCTATA